>VWZV01001012.1:151684-220979 GCA_013397155.1 Irena cyanogastra | reverse complement strand
AGGAATAGCATAATGTTGCAGTAATTGTACATTTTAACTCAGATGGATATCCAGTGTAAGTGATTCTAATGTGTCCCTGTCCTGTCCCTGTCACCCCCCACCAGTATAAAAAAAATGGGCATCATCCTTTCTGTTTTTTAATGTGTAATAGACGATGGTATTTCACTATATTGCAAAGTGCTCATGGAGTTTTATTACTTACAGAGTAGCTAGTAGTTCAGGGAGTTCTTTGGAAAATAAGATTTACTTAATGTCTTCAGAATTTATTATTGGATGGAAAAATTTCTGCCCGTGAAGAAGCATGGGCATGTGTGTGTGTCTGTCTTCTTTTTTCCTCTGTTGGGCAGAGGGGGTTGTTTACTTTTAATTTTTTTAATAGTATGATAGCATATGTGAAGTTATGCAGCAAATGCAAAGTTAGTAAATGGAATTTCAGTACCTGCTGTTTAATAAGTGATAACTTTTGAACGAGTATGCATATTCTGGGTTTGTAGGAATCTATACTATTTTGCTTACACCAGTGCTCAATACATGATTATCCAGCATTCCAGAGCAGAAATAACAGGCTAGATTGGTGAGCTAGTCCAGCTGAATTTAATGATTGTGTTCAGGGTGATGAGCTTCCAGAAGGCTGCTAGGGACTGAAAGTTCTGCAGAGATTTTTAGGTTGCATTCCTGATACTATGATAGTTAATGGCTGAATTTCTGTTTCTTAAAGTTTTTCTGATTTCCAAGCAGTGCATTTACTGCTTAACTTGATTGTAAAATAGTTCAGGAGTACTGTATGGATGACTTTTAATAATATTTGAAGGCACATCCCAAAATTCATCCCCCATTTTAAGGCTTAAATTGGAATTTAAATGCTCTAATTCTTTTTACTGTTCTATAATGTCTAAGGAATACTTCCTACACCTGAAGGACTTGATATTTTTTACTGTAGGTGCTGTTAGCAATAGATGCTCCCAGAAGACACAAGGTATCAGTACATGTCCTTGCGAGGGAAATGGATTCCTGTAAGTATTTGCTGAATATAATATTTAATCAATTCCTGTTCCAGCAAGTCATAGTTACAGATAGCCATGTTACATCATACAAACCCACTGTAAGAAAAACTCTCTTATGCCATGGAAAAAAAAAGAGATTAGAAATGCAAAAATAAGTTTTGGGGTAATTGCAGTAGGACAGGCATGGTTATAGGCAGGGAATACTTGGGGTCGCTGTCCAGATTTTTGATACCTGGAGAAACCTCTACACTTCTATAGGCATGTCCTTATCAAATGGTGTNCAAATGGTGTGCTGTTCTTGCACTGCTCTTGTATTTACCACTGGCATTTGCTACTGTTTTCATAATGGGTACTGAGAAGCAGTTTTTAGTATTGATTGATCAGCAGATTAGCAATTTTTATTTCTACATTCTCTTTATGTGTAAGTGAAATGAATAAAAGCCACTGCCTCAGCTCATGTTTTCAGATAAAATAATGGATTAATATCTGTATTTCTGAAGACAGACATGTAAAATAAAAGCAAAATGTTTATAAAACCTTATTTAGTGATACTTCAAAATTTAAATACTTAAAATTTTTGACTTCAAATATTTAAATAAAGGTGCTTTATTTAGATACATGTCTTATAAGAGAAAATAGTTCATCAGTTATGTAAAAGATAGCCATTAAATTATGGTCCCAAATTAATTTTGCTGATGTTAAATAGGCCCTGTTGTTGGAGAATTTCCATGCCAAAATGATGTGAACCTGGCACCAGCACCACCACTACCACAGGTAAAAAGAAACAACACACAAAAAATCCTAGCCTGCATTCTTAATCTAAAGGTTTTGTGTCTTTAAATACAAGTTTATAGGGAGAAACAGACCTCTGGAAATTGCTGCTGTCAGGGGGCTGATGTTCTAGCTCTGCATGCATTTTTATCCTCACTAACAACGGGGATTTTCCTAATTTTTCTTTTTATCAATTTGTCCATTTACCTCTGTTCTGTTTAGTCCTCTGAAATGAAGGCTAATAGTAGTAGTAAATTGCATTGGGTATCTGCACTATGGATTAAATACAGATGACTATTGTCTGAAAATACTGATTGCATATGATCAGATAAATCAGGTGTCAAGATAGAGATGCATCAACAAATTTATCATCTTTGTTTAAAAAAACCCAAACAACCCACCAACCCCAAAGCAGCAACAAAACCAACTACTTGGTCATTATCTTAAAGCCTAAAATATTAATGCACATTCCTGTCAATGTGTTGAATTGTGGAGGAAACAATTTGGCAAATGCTGTTTGTACAAGTGTTACAGATTTCTCTGTGGCTGGGTAGGATAGCACTGGGCTCCTACTGTACCTTCAGTGACTTTTTTGAAGGATGGCAGTGTTTGTCTCAACAGGCGATTAACTCTTCATAGTGTGGTAGGTCTGTGTTCTTCATCAGACCTTACAGGTGAAATAATTGCCATGGGCAGAAATTTCTGTATGAATGGTATGGGAATATATTAGCCATTATGACTGAAATATCAGAAGCTTACTTTGTTACTACGTCTAAAAATAATAGTGCATAGAATAGCTATTATGGTTATGATCTTACTCTGATGTTCAAAGGACAGGTGAGGTGCTCTGAAGTAGAATGCAAATTAAAAGATCAGCTCTGCATTTATTGGAGATTCTGATGTTGTTAGCAATGCAGTTAACTGCATTATAGCTGTTTGAAATGATGTAAATAGGAAACCAGTTGTTTCATAAGAAATAACAGTATTTTGGAGGTTCCTATAATGAAGTATGAATCATTAATACTGTAGAAAAGAGCAAGACAGGTATATTTATATGTAGCTGTAGCAACAATTAAAATGAAGAGCAAGGAATTTGTCACTTTTCTGATTGAAGATACTGAGCAGACTTTTTATTGCATGCCCTTCTTTGCAGCCAAGTGTGATTGAAAATATGACAGAATTCAAGCGCAGTCTGCCGCTCTTCCCACTGGTGAAACCACATATCAATTTCATGGCTGCAAAACTGTGAAGAACCCCAATGGATGAAGAAATGCAAATGATCAGTACTGACATGGTTTCAGGGGACTTTGTGATGAACAAAATTATTAAAGATCATTGGGATAAATTCTTCTGTTCATTATCAAAGTCCCAAATTCCTTCTTGGTCCATTTGACATTAGCTGTGTGTTAGGGATAGAGGGTATATAAAAATCAGTTGTGGTCATGTGTCATTTATATTACAGACAGCCTGTTAAAAACCAAAATCAACTGAAACAATAATAATAAAAAACTTGTAGATGCAGTATATTTTTAAAATAATATATCCCTTCAGAATTTCATTTTGATGAAATAACCCTCCAGAGCAAACGAAGTTGCATGAAATGTGCTTGTTACTCCTGAAAAACACTGTTTAGTATCCCAATAATTATCTTATTGGGATTTGGAGGGGGTGAGATAAGTAAGTCCTTTTTGGGATGGGGTCAACAATTTTTCTTAAATAGAGACTTTCACATTTTTTTGAAGTGACATGTTGAATGATACTTTTTTAATTGATCCTTAATGCAACCAACATATTTTCTATTTAAGTTTTATGAAGACCAGTGGGGCTGAAAAAAAGGAAATTTGACAACCCAGTAATAGGTGAGAGAATTGTCTTAATGAGAATAATTGAATATAAGGGCATGATTTTAATCTTTATATACAAATCTGGGGACATTTTATATTAAAACTAGTAAAATGCTGGAAACACTTTATTAGTGCATCTTATTTTTGTTACCAAAAGTGTTGTCCCAGTCTCTTGATACTGTCAACATCCTGTTCAGTTTTATAGCATTACTGTGAACTCTCCATTTGGTATATCAGATACTTTATTTGCTGTCATTTTTTGTTTTCAGTTGCATATGTGCTGATGGAGAACTCAGTCTGTTTTGCCTCACCTGTTATGTTGAGTCTCAATCCAGCAAAGCACTCATTAGTGCAAATAACTTTAAACACACACTATTTCTTTACTCAAGGACAGGTGAATGTCAAATAGGGGCTCTCTAATGAGTCAGCTACATCATTATTTTGATACGTGTATGGGTCCTTCTTGTCCTTCAGGAAGGTGTTTGGGACAGTGCAGTGCTGCAGCACAGCCTGTGCTTCAGGTTACATCACAAAGGGTTTGCTCCTGCTTCTGGGAAGAAGGCTGTGCAGAACTCAGAAGGATCAAGAACTATGCTGAAATAATGTTTATATATATAGCTATATATATTCCATAACATAGTAAAATGGTAAAACAATATACGGTGTCTCATCCTCACCAACTTTACTGACCTCTGCAGAGTGGTCTTGTGCTTGGGACAGCACCCAAACAGGAAAAGGCAAGGAGCATGAAGTTCTACCTCTGTAATACAAAAGAGATGGCACTTAGACAGGAGAGAGTATGCAAAGCACTGAAGGTGTAAAATCTGCTCATCAGAGGTGTTAGTGAGAATTTGCTTCTTACTAAAAGAGCCTCAAAGTAATGCCCTGATGTGACAGGCATGTGTGTCAAACATCAGAATCCTGGTATAGTCAATAGGGCTGTTCTGTGATTGAATCAGTGTTGGTTGTTACATTCTGAGGCCAAGTTAAATGAATGCTTGACAGGGCAAGGGCCTCAAGTTGGGTTTATTTGAGAGTCTCTTCTAACTAAGTAAATATGGTGCATTTAAAAGTTGTTTTGAAGGTTAACGGTACATGTTTCAGTATCTTTGTAATAAATTTGATGAGAGTTTGTGATGTAACCTGTTGCCAGGGAAGGCCACTAGCATATTTTTTAGCCTGATGAAGAGAAAAAAAAATAAATACAGTATAAACAAAACCAGTAAAGATGTCTCTGCTCACATTTTTCATGGATCCTTCACATGAGGCTTTTTGCCCTCTTGCATTTCACTTTTGTTTATAGTTTTCCTGTAGTAAAAGTATTTGTATTATATATATTAAAAGTTTTGACAACGTATTATAAAAATATATATTTTGGGATTTAGTATTTAAACATACCACTCTTGTGGTGAATACAATGAAATGGCTCCTATTGTGTGTAAAAATAAATAAATATATACGTAGTCATGGAAGTACTCTCAACTCTTAACAGATTATATAAATAAATTGGAATAGTAGTGTATCTAATGCAAGCTCACAAATCATGTTTTCCAGAGGAAAAAATGTATACCTTCAAAGTTCTGTGACTGGATGTGGAAACCCATGTAGTTTTCCCACAACTCTTAATTGCTTTTAAGTGTTCTCCAGCATTTTACAGTTTCTGAGTTTGATAGAGCAGTAAATTTTGATAAACTCAGGCATACTAATGGGTTCATTTTAATGGATCCAAAGCTGCAGTGTCTACAAGCAATAAAGAACTACCTAGAATACACTGTAATTCAATTTTAGTGCTTGTTAATTAGTTTATGTAAGAAACCATAAATTATTATTACATAACTGTAATTTTTGCAAGTGCTATTTTAAGCAGTTGATGTGGAATTGGGTGCATGTGACACAGCCAGTATGACAGAGTGCTAGAGTTATTCTGTTTACAATAAACAATCTGAATTTAATGTTTGGAGTTCTTAATTTGTTTCATTTTAATTTTTGCATACTGGTAATGTTACATCTATCAGTCTATGCATGTTTTTTATTAGATGTTAAATGTGATTTTTCACTATCCAGTTGGACTAGTTTAGGCCAAATAGCATTGCTGCAGAAGTGCTCCCAGGCCTTTCCTGGGGAGTTGGAGAGAATTTCCCTTGTGGCATTCCACACCTCTTGGATAGATCCACCTCTGTTGCCCTCTAAGAGTATGAAAAACTTAGTAATATAAAGGTAGAAATATTTGCACAAGACAGAATTTTAATTATCAAATCTGAAACTGTAAATTTAGGGCATGGCTGCAGCCAGACTGAATCTTGCCTAGTGCAGCTTTACAGTGTTGCTTTTTAGAAATTACTTTGCCTGGTCATTTTCTTTGTTCTGTGCACACCAAAAGACTATGTTCCAAAAGGTTAGGAGTGCATGATTGTTAAAGTAGTAAATAATGTCAATTCTAACAGCATGAAGATACCAAGTCAGCAGGCCCACCTGCTCTTGTGAGGGGACTCCTTGAAGTAATACATGACAGTGAGCAGCATTAAGAGAGACAGGTTTTGTCCTTGGCATTGGAAGGAGTGGCTGGTACTCTCAGGGGAGAAAGAAATTCCGACAGCCCACCTGGAAAATTACTCGTCCCCAGCATCAGGGCTTTGTCCGCTCCCAGTTGTTAGGGGTTGGTGAAAATCTTGACTTACTGACTTTGACTTTACTGTCTTGCAAAAAATAAAGTTATCCAAATCTACTTTAATATTATTAGCCATAAAAGAATGCTTGAGTTTGTTCAGATTATTTAAGCTCTTGGATGTGAACAGCCCTTATTGATAACGTGTTCCACAGTGTAATCATAGCATCTGGAAAAGTATTACACAGCTTTTTAACTTCATTTATTATTTTCTAGCTCTTGTTTTAAAACAGATCAGCAGAATTTTACTTTACCTTTTCTCTCCTACTTAACTGGTTAGTATGCTTTTACTGTAGGTGTGCTGTAAAGTGAAAAACCATTATCTTCTAGATTTTTGTACATTTTTCCCAAGTTTTTTCAATATGTGACCATTGAGCTGGCATGGTCATCCACAGTGACACTGGGGCCTTGGCTTGAGCTCATACCTAACGTGATATTCAAATCCAGCTCTGAAATATTTGGCTTGCAAGTCAGTTTTTAATATTGTTGCTAATACAAGCCACCTCTGGGTATTTTAAAGCCAGAAGAGATCAGAAAGTCAGGCCCCTTTTGTACCTTGTAATTTTAAAAGAAGCCTGGCCTATGTAGATTCTGCTGAAAGGCTTTTATTTGAAACATTTCTGTTTACCATTCAAAGAATATAAGTTACAGTAGATGTTGTAGGTGGAATATAATGGTAATAGTGGGTGAAATTTGAATTGCAGTTCAAAGGAACAAAGTGTATAACGCCTAAGGCCCAAGAAATTGTCACAATTGAATCAACTTACTTGAACTCAAGCATCTAAACAGAATTTAAGACTGAAAATACTTATGGCTTTCTAAATTAGCATTTCTAAGCCCAACTGCAGCATTAAAGGATGTTGACATCACACTGATGAGCGTTTGCCACTGTTAATTTTTAAGACTATGTCTTTAGTGGTGCAGTACAAAATTCCCAATTAAATTCCTTGACTGCCCAATGGATGAGGGAAGATACACAGCTTCAAGTGCAAGAAGTGACCAAGCTTAGCCTTTGGGAAACTCCAGAGAGAGGCATCCAAGTTTAAATCCTACATCTTTCTGAGGATTTGCCACCACTTGACTGGGTGTTAGATGTGCTTCCTTCTGCATCGGATTTCTGTTACAGATTTTCACTGTCTGCTCAGCTTCCTTTTCAAAAAGGGAAACTTGTAGGTAGAAAGGTAGTACCTCTCCAGTGACTACCAAAGGCATGTAAAATTTCACTGGAGCAGCAGCTGGAACTCAGGACCCTTTCCAGCCCTCCCCTCCACCTGTACACAGAGCTGGGTGTCCTGTGGTACGTGTGGGCTCAAACACACATCTGCTCTGGTGGAGAGCACTTAAAAGTCAGCACAGGTTCCACAGAGGAGAATGAGGAGGTGCTCAGCCTATGTTAGGAACCTGGAAAGTGGGAAGAACAGGCTAGGGAAGATTCTAAATAGAAAATGGAAATGAGGTTGATGTTTTGGTAACTTCAGCTAACCACTGTGTTGTGTGTAGAAGAGCATATGTTTTATATGAAGTCTGTTGTAAAGGATGGACTCCCGTGATGGCAGAGAAAATAGAAGAGCTTTTTGTGAATTCCAGGCAGATGTAGGAGACCAGTACTAATACATTTTACGTGGTTAAGGCTGAGTCATTTCAGAGCATGTGCAAAAATGGTATTGGGAAATACTGAATGTAGAAAATCTGGGTGTGCAAATGTCAGTGAAAACCAAGACAGCCCTTTGAAGATGTAAATTTTAGATGAGATGCCTTTTAGAGTACAGAGATCTTAGAAATTTCCTAAATAGTACTAAAAGTGGTGCACTTGACAAGGCAATGTTGGAACTAGTTTATAACACCAGAAATACATAAACATTTCACAGTAATAGTGCTCAGAAATGGTTCACTTCATCTTTTTTAAACTTTCCAGCTGGCTTTGGAATGAAGTAAGTTTAGCAGGAGATACTTCAACCCAAAGGACGTGTATGTGAAAGCCAGGGAAGTTCACAAGCTTAGTGCCCATCAGTGCTCTGGAGTCAGTCAGCTGTGAAAAAGTTCAGCACCTCCTCACTTTATCCCGTTGTCATTACAGTAACTTTCAGCCTACTAACAGTTCTGCAGGGCCAGAGGAATAGAAGTGGTTTTAACAACCAATTTCTCAAAACCCATTAGTCCAAGTGAAGTTATTTGTTTTGACTGGGAGATACCCATATCATTCACTGGCACATACCTCTTAAGGGGGAAGTTTCAAGAGTCTGAAAAAAATTATGCAAATAATTCTGTTCACAGATTATTTCCAGATAAGACTATAGGAAGAGAAAGTAATAGTGGCAATTCTGCAGCATTAAATGTATTTTAGGAACACAGGAATCTGTATGTATAACTGGATCTGTCATCTCCACAAGCTGATTGTTTAGTTCTGCTACTCTGTGTCACCTTCAAAGGCAAAGATGACTGCTGCTCACCTCACCTGGGGTGATCTCTCTGGCCAAGGTGAGGTGAGCAGATACTGCCATTGTCCCACCAGCCCTGAGTGTCACTGGTGTCCCTTCAGCACTGGCACACACCGTGTGCAGGCAGCATGCGTGTGCACTAGGATATTTTTTCCGTGATCAGAGTTTATCTTCTAATCCTGGAAAGCTTTACCCATGAAATTAAACAAAGATGGCACCTACAGTATGTCCAAGCCTGGAGAGCCACCCTGGACTGCTGCTGGAGCTCAGCAAAATGGGAGATTTAAGCAAGTAAAACTATTGCAGAAATAATTTGAAAGCAGGTGCTACTCAACTGCAGCAGGAGACATCTGCTAATGTATGCACAACATAATTCTATTGCTGTGAATAAGCTAAGAAAAGTGTATCTCATGCAGCTTTTTCCTGGAAGTAGGAAGAGTAGAATATTTAAGAGTGGAATAGCTTGTAGGCTCTGTATAACCTGAAGAATGCATATATAAAGAATGCTTGTAGTTTGGATTGTCCACTTGAATTTAAATGTCAGTAATTGTTAGTTTAAAGATACTATGAATGTGAAAATGCAGAAGATTGTATTAAGCTCAATGTATAGAAAGCTAAGTGTGAGCTGGGGTGCTGGCCCACACTGTGAGCCACTTCATAAAAATAATGTTGAAATGGAAGATAATACATATGAGTTGCATGCCATTTTGCACTTTTTGTCTGATAATCATGTCTGTCTGTCATGTCATTGTGCAAGAGAAAAGGGGTCATGTTACTGTGTGAACTGCCAATGCACAACTGTGGCACTGTACAGCTAATAATATGTGTTAAGCTTTTTTTAATTTTTTTTTTTAATTGAGTAATTTAGAGTGAAGGCAAGACCTTAATTTCAGGACAGCTTGTAGTGTCTAAACAGTCCTAAGTTTCTTTGAAAGCAACAGAATAAACGATCAGAATTTCTCACTGACTTTATTAGCTTTACATTCTCTACCCAACAGACGCCAAAAAAATAAAGGCAGTTGAGATAATTGATAATTAAATCCTTAAGCTGGCCGGACAGCTGGAGTGAATGTGTTGCCTTGTAGTATATTGATAGCCCTAGATTATGAAATATGTGTATCTTAACAATGGTTTTGGCATAAACTCTTGGCTAGTCATTTAAAATAATCTTAAATACTTTTGGGATAGCTAATAGTCCTGGAAGCCTTGTAACATTCACGATCTGAGATCCACATACAGGACAGAAATATTACACAAATATCTAGATAGATATATTCTTTCTTGGATATAAATAATCAAGAGTCCCATAGTTTCATAGACTGTTGGACTGAGCTTTAATTTGGCAATGGTGTCACAGAGATCTGTGACAGAGATGTGTTACAAAGATGTGTTACATGCCAGAGGAGCTGCCTTGTTAGTCACCTGGAGCCACCATACACCATGCAAGCAAAACAATAATATCTGTCTACTTTTCTAAAGTATGCATTTGTAGTGTAATGAATCTGGCACTTTTTCTGAAGCTGAAGTAAATAATATACCTTCTCAAAACTGTGTGGAAGATTTAATAGATCTGGTTGACCAGCAGCTCAGCAGAGGCAATTGTTCAGAAAATGGACTGCAACTCAAAATCAAAGCTGAGTGTCACTTTATATGTATAGTAAATAAGACTGTAAGGGATAGCATAGTCAGTAAACTTAAACTGTTCTACTTAGGCTGGTGGTCATTTCTGGTACACTGAACATGCTGAGGTGCCTCCAGCAGCCATACCAGAAATTTCCTGGCAACACCGTGCACAGTCCCAGTGCTCTGGTATTGCAGGGGAGAGTGCCCAGTTCAGGGAGTTGTAATGAGAGTGGAGAGCACTACAGTACCCACAGACCCACAGCAGCTCAGCAATATTTGTGATGTTTCTTCCTGGTCCTGAAAGTAAGAATGGCCAAAGCCATTACAAAAGTTCTGTTCTTGAGCAGCAACTACATCAAATCTCCTTACTCAACAGGTCTTTCCTTTGGTTCAATTTAATGTTACGTGTTACTACCTTTTTCTTGGCAAAAAGGAAGTTGAATTATATCTCCTCTTTTTCAATACTTATAGTGCATTAATTAGTGCTGTTTCCAACCAGTTACCTGTGCCTGCAGGTAACAGATGTGCATAAGTATTTGAAATTGCTTATCACATCTAGTTCTTCATCTTTGAAATGAACAACAGACCTGGATGTTTTATTTATGGTGATGCAAGAGAGTAAAAGACCAGAAGTATGAATTTTTGGGTCACTTGTTGAGTCTTTAGAGCAGGCACTTCCCAGAATATTTCTGAAAGTCAAGTAGAAATGACATATTGGACAGTAAATTTTGAACTCTTTAGTGCCATTTTTATAGTAATAATAAAGGAGCAGAACTGTAGGCTTAAATTTTCAGAGGAATGTTCAAGTTCATTATGTAGTCATACATATTCAATAATTACTTCCTGCTGTTTGACCAGGCTAGGGTAAGGGAAGACTAGGAAAGGAAGAGTTAATTTTTTGGGGTTGAGGGTTTTTTGTTAGCTTTTCTTATCTGTTTCAAAGTTCAAAATACGCTATGCAAGAAAATAAAATTTAATATCTTAATTTTTAGGAAGTGTGAAGTTTTTAAACAGGTATATTTTAATTTTTTAATTAAAAAGAAGCTTAATTAAAGAGAAGCTTAATTTTCGTTGCTTGGAAAACAGCATATACTTCAGAGTAAAAATGTCAGCCGAAATGATGTACCATCAAACAAGAAGCTTTTGTGGTACCTTTCTTTCACACTGTAATTAAAATTCTTCTTGGTGCTATACGATACAAAGTTTTCTGTTCTTCCCTGTAACAATGTGAAGAGTTGTGCATCTCACCGTTATGCATGAAAATTATTTCCTTCGGTCCGCAGATGAAAATCGTGTTTGTACCATTCTACAGATAAAAATCCAAACGGAACTTTAAATGCTTAATCAGAGAAAATAAATCACTTTTAAATCGCAGAACTAGTCCCGGTGTTTATTTTCTAAAGAGCAGGACGGCGTAACGTCCTTACCTCCACCAGCTCCGGCCCTCGCGCAGCCCTGCCGTTCACTCTCGGGCCTTCCAAGCTTTTCGGGCCCGGCCCGCGGGCCTGGCGCCGGCTCTGCCTTCCCCTCACGCCGAGAGGCCCGGCGGGGGCAGCCCCGGGGGCTCCGGGCGGGCAGCGGCGGAGCTGCCGGCTCCATCTGTTAGCCGGCGCTCCTCTTCAGGGATGCAGGTGCCCGTGAATTACCGGGGCCGTGTGAGGCAGCACCGAACGCAGCCGCCGCTCTGCCCTGCGCCCCACGCGTGGCGGGCGCGACGCGCCGTTCTCTGAGGGCAGAACTGAACCTGCCGTCACCTAAATGCGCCCGCTTCGCACCCAGCCCCCGAGGAGGCTGTGCTGGGGCACTGCTCGGCACTGCGACAGCTGCCACTGCAGGGACACTCATGGAACAACAGCAGGTTTGCCTACGGAACAATTTGAGGGAGAGTGGCGCTCAGGGGGCTGAGGAAAACAGAGAATGGCTGTGGTCTGTTCCTGCGTTTGGCATAATGCGGCCTTGATGGTAACGTGCCCGTAGCACAGACTAGGAGGTGTAATTGCCAGGTGTTCAAGTGAGAGAAAAGGAAAAAGGGTCAATGCAGGACAGCTTTCATTCAGCGGTACCATGCGCGTTATCTCGCGGGGGACAGCTACGGGCCCGTCACGTGCAGGACGCGTGTGGCCGTGCGATAAGCGCCCAGCGCTGCCGCTGCCCCGTGCTGGAGAGCAGCGAAGGGCTGAGGCACGCACTCGCTCCAGCCTCGAATGGTGACAGACCCATTGTCTTTTCTTCCCCACCATCCCCTCCCTGTCTCCGATCCACGTCCTTCTCCTGGTACACTCAGTCCTCATCTCCTCTGCCATTTGTCACCTGCCTCCTTCAGCCCATGTGTTATCAACATCCCCTTACATCCCACACCCTCGTGCAGCTCTCGGGCTCTCTGTCACAGATTAATGCCCACCAGCTCTCATGCACTTTTCTCAATGACGGTTCGGTCCCCAACCTCTTTGTCCTTCCATCATTACACGTGTTGCTGAAGCCACGTTTTATCATTTGCCTTGGAGTAGGATAGGATAAGCAGGGAAGTTACCAAGAGCTGTGGAGAACACTCTTTCTGCTTTCAGATCCACCCATACAGCACTGCAGGTAGCGATAAGGTGCTAAGATCCATCTCTTCTCTTAACATGGCCCTTAAAAAAAACCCAAACCCTTGGGAAATTGCAGTTCAGTTTCATTCAATCCCACCTAAGCAGCTTCAACGTTCAAATTTTCAGGGTATTTCGAAGATTCCTCACACAATTCACAAAACACACCACCTCAATCAATCTGAAGTCCTCCCTACCACCTAGTTTTCAATTCCCTGCTTCAAACTGTAAGATTGTCAGAGATCCGCTACAATTTCCCATTAAGTGTTCAAACTATGACAGAAGACATCTTCTGTAATTGCTCACTGGGGCCACAGAGCATGGTGTTGGGAGCTCAGTATGAATCTTAGCAATTGGAAAGATGGTCATCTTAAAGGAATTACCAGGCAGCCAGGTGGTGATAGCAGCATTCCTGTGTCAGGTTGAAGTAGAGGAGGAGGACGAGGAAATATCTTGCAGAGCTTGGTAACTTAAAGCTGACATACCCTTGAATGGAATGGATCCTGCACATCTGCCTTCCAAAAGTCTGTACAAACAGCCTCCTGTTGGCTCAAGACTTAGTAGTGGAGGAGCTGTGAGAATGTGTAGGTGTGTGCAGGCCTGTGAGCACTGAGGGAAGAGGAACAGAATGAGCCTAGGACAGTGCAAGAAGAGAAATTGGCAGCAGCGTCTCATTAACTGCACGCTTTGCACAGTGAATGAAGAACAGAATTACAGAGCCACAGGCTCCTTCCTCTGTGCTTTGCCATGCAGCAGGACATTGCCTTCCTTTTCCCCTTGGGTCAGACTTTTCTGCTGGGCGTTGAGCATCCTGGGCTGCACCTGCTGTGGTGACTTGCTAATACATCTGCTTGGAAGAGATGCCTGGTTCGCACATTGAAAGGATAAACTGCTTATCCTGTTTTCTGTAATTCTGTCACAGAGAGCAAAAGCTCATCTGACTGGTTTAACTTAAGGGTAAATACAAGCCAATGTGGTTGAAGGAGATAGAAAATGGAGAAGGGACTCTGAATCAGCTGATTTGTATTTAAAGGCTTTATTCTGCTTGCTCTCCCTTTCTAAAAATATTTTTTCTGGTTTGGAGAAATAATGTATAAATGATACCCTGGCAAGAAGTGCATAAAATCTGACAGATGAATAAATTGCACTCTCCAGAGCTGTAAGCTTGAAAAGAACATTGCAGAGATAATGAATGTTCTTGGCTGGAGAGAAATCCTGTCCATTAGAAATACACCTCTCTGAAGATTGATCTAAACATTTGAGCTTTCAGCTCTTTGAGATTTGAAAAAAAATTGACTTATTTAATTTCCCATTCACCAAAATTGAATAACACTGCAGTGGGTGATTTAAAATGTTGTTGAATTAATTATGACATTTTGTTAAATTCCCTTTTGTCTTTCCTTTGTCCGTTTTTTATTTCAAAGGCCTCAGTAATAGGCAAAGTGTATCACTCCAGTAGAGATGAGAGATGAGTCAGAGATTTGTCAGCTTGAATGGCCTTAGACCTGCACTTATCCCTGCTGACTACCCAGATGCAAGTCTGAAGTGATGTTACTTGCATCTTAAAGAGCAAGACTGAGAAAGCTCAAGCTTCCTTGCTCAGCTTTGTTCTGACCTTCTCTGCTACAGCCTGTCATGGCAAACAGATCAGATTCACACTCACAGAGCTGTAATAAATAATCTAAATCTGGCAGCAAAGGAAAAAGTGAGAAGAGATGAGTCTGAAGGGTGGTTTCATGAGTGACTGCATCAGTCTCATGGCTGTATCAGGAGGATCAGGTGTGTATCTGCATCCTCCTTTCCAGCCACCCACCTCACATTACTGGGCCTCAGTCAGGAGTTGGGAATAGGCAACTCAACTCCTTCCAGGAAGGACAGTACAAACCATTAGTACCCTGGCTCAGCTTAAACCATGCCCCTGCCCATGCAGATTTATGGGAAGTCTAATATGATTCTACACACAGTATGAAAAGAGTAGATGAATCTGTTGTTCCAGCATCTTTCTTAATTCACTCTTAAATTCAACCTTGTAAATCGGAGGTCTCCTTAAATTTTAAAGTAGCAGTTACATAACAGCATTAGCTGTGCATGTACAGCCCTATTTGCAATCCTGGACATGATTATGGCACAGATGTCTATGACTTAGCAATATGAGAGTGAAATCTGTACACAAAATGCTGCTTTTGAAGCTGGACTAGACGGCTGCCTGAGTCAGGCTTTTGACAGACAGACTGTGCTGCCAGCCCCTGCCCCTCCCACTCACCACGTGAGCTCCAGTGCAGCAATTTTGGTCAAAGCTGCATCAAATATTAATGCTTCAGACCACAGGCATTGTTCAGACCACACTGAACCTTTCATATGATCTGCCTCATATCCACACTACCAACCAAATGTGCTACCCATACTGAAAAAAGAAAGGCCTGCAGCCATGACTTAGAGAATACGTGGTAGGAAAGGAAACTACAGCTGTGCTAATGAGAGGCCTCAGAAAGCCTTTTAGGATGTGATACATAGCTTTGCAACATTTCAAATTTCAGCTAAAGACAAATTTCTCTGTTTTTTTGTATCATATAGCTAATTTTTGTGTGATCCCTGAAATTTCATTGTTCTCTGGCATAATTTACAGCAAGCTATTTATGGGACTAAAATAACTGTCAGCTTGGAGAAAGGACAGTTTCTCTCATATGTAATGGGGGTTAGAAGACTGTTAGAAGTTCCTGTCCCAAAATGGATAGCAGGACATGGATGCCTGTACAGGAAAGGTGGAAATATTTGTTTCTTACTCCAGTTTCTTGCTATCTCCTATTCTTGAACAGTCCAATTTTAATTTCAGGATTCTGTATTCTCTTTCTGGTTTAGGTATGCCATGTTGTATACTCGTATCATCAATGCACCTAGTATTATTGTTGATGACTATTTTTAATTATGAGAATGATTGCTGCCATATAAATTTCCCTGAGATGCCATTCTTCATTTAAAAGGGCAGGCACATGTTTTGCTACTCTACTCATCTGCACTTTGGTGCACTGGAGCAAAATTTATTTCTGAGAAATGGGCTTTGCATGTTTTTATATATCCTTTTAACACTTCATTAATTAATTTGAAGCATCTTTTGGTGAGAGAGCATATCAAGAGTCTAAACAGTAATTACCTCCCACAAAATCACCTATCCTTGGTAGAATAAGCCACCAGTGTTTGGTGGCAACCCCTTCATGATTAAACAGAATGCTGGATTTATGAGGTGTAATCCAAAGATAGCTGTTATCGAGACAAGACTTCACAAACCTGAAATGCAAGTTTAAAACAAAATTAATTAATATTTTGGGCTTAGAGAGAAAGGTGAAGGCTACAACAAGTATCTACTAAAAAAATAGTGCATGCTCATCACCTTGAGGCTTGCAAGCAGATTCAAAAAATCTCAGCTCAACAGCAGGTGCCCACATAAGGGAAAAAAAAGATCTTCCCTTAGGACTAACAACATCCTGCTGCTTTTGAGAGGGGAGTTATCCCTGGAACACTGCATTGTGTCTGCTAACGTCAAGCCTTAGCACAGGACAAAAACATCATGAATTTAGCAGAAGTACTAATTCAGATAAGTACAGGCTCAGCTGTTGCTAAATTGGCAATTATAACTACACAGTCTCTGCTCCCCTGCCATCATCATTGTCGGCACTGAAGTGTTGTCTCAGTTCAGTGAGTATTCTATTTTCTAAGCTCTCATTTGTCTTCTGTTTGACAGCTTACAGTGATTTTGTTTAGCTGTACTGATGAACTGCTGTCAATGGAAAAAACTCCAACCACCAGAGGCATACGAGGATTAGCCAAAATGTACAATTCCTACACAGTTGGAAAATGGGGAGATTAACTATAAAAGGACTGAACCAGAATATGAGATCAGATCATCTTCTCAGATACCGCATGTGTTCAGGACCGCAAATCCAGATCCAACTATCTTTATCTCTGACCTTTTAAAATAACTTTTCAGCACAACTGCAGCTACTGGCAGGAGCAGCAGAAGCCAGAAAAAGAAAACAGTGCTGGCAAGTCCAGTATTTTACCTGCTGGGGACCTGGATCTGCTGTCAGCTGGTGCAGAATTCTGAATTCCAGCATCTGCTCTAGGCTTACATTGCTGTGATAAGGAGGGATAATCTTGTTCTAGACATTAGATGAAATCTGAATGTCTTTTTTCCAAGCAGTTGGTACAGTTCCAGAATCCTACCACAACACACTAATTTCCGTCTTTGTTTAGGCTGCACACTCTGAGGCCAGCCTGGCTTCTGTAAAGTTGTACTGTGGTCTGACACTGCATTGGTGTCAGAGCCTTATAATGCACCACTAGAGGATTTTTAAGATATAGTACGTTCTGGGAAAAAGGAGGCCATGGAGCTTGTTCCATTGGTCAGATTGCTCTTAGCCCTATTCAAAGGAAGTAATAGCCAACTCAGCTGTTTGCATTTTGGTTGTGCTCTCCCAGTACAGCCATGGCACCCTGTGCTCTTTGTGCCTCTGACTCCTGGGCAGTCTGGCCACAGGACAGCAGCACCTGGCCACTGCAAGTGCTTTTGGGGAGCCAACTGAGCCCAAAGGCTGCAGCATCAGGGTCTCACCCGAAAGATTCCCAACAGCATCCAGCAATCGTGTGGGAAAGTAGCAATGGGCAAGGTGCAGTAGAATTTGAAGAATCTGGTGGCATATCCATCTATGGCTCATATAGTCACACAATCACTGTTTGTGCATCTGCTTGTCCAGGAGACATCATTCCTGAGCAGTGTAAGTGCATCTTTAACTAGCTGAAATTTAATCTGCAACAACATCCAGCTGTGACACATTTGTCAGAAGTGCTGGAGGAATCCCAGTCCTCTGTGATCGAGAGCTAATGTTGACAGGTAGTTGGTTTTTTTCTATAGATGGGAAAGGGCATTTGTAGGACTTCTGGGACTGAAAAACCAGATTGTGCAGCTGACACTGCCCCTGGAGTCACTGCCTGTAGCACCTCATATACTTGAGTCACCTGCAAATTTCATCTCAAGTGGTTCTTTCCAAGCTCCTGCTGAGTAGCAGTGCTGCTTCCTCCAGCCAGCGGGACCCACAAAGGTGGAGGGAGCAGAGCTGCAAGGGCAGCATGGCCAAGGCACTTGGCTCCCACTCTGGGTCTCACTTTTGGTTTGGCATCAGTTTTGAAAAAAAAGGCAGAGTTTTTGTGTGTGTGTGAGCATGGGTGTTGTGGTTTATCTAATACTGATTAAATGTTAATTTTTTAAAATGCAAATAGATTTTTAAAGACAAAATAAACTATATGTACTATTCAAGACTGTTAATAGTATTAGAATTTAATTTCATTGTACAGTCTCTCTGTCCTTCTGCTTCCTTATCTACTGAACAGGGAATATCAGTTGTTACTGTATTTTGATGGTAATACTGTTCTGTTTCTCCATACGTCAATTAGTAAGAAAAGATACTTGACTTTCAAAAAAGGGTTGTTACAGGAAAAAACCAGTATTTTGAATCCATCTAATTAAATCTAAAAATGCAATCATAAGAAAAGAATTTGCTTTTAGAATACAGGAAATGTTACAATGCAAAAATACACTTCTGGAGTCTGCCTACCATGAGCCATATAATTGTGGTGTATATTTGACTTATCCTAGTTACGTTTCAGTATATTTATTTGCTTTTTGACTGGAGCAGAACTGCCACATGCTGATCAATTCAGCTTGCTTATGCCTTTTGTGCCTCTCCTGGGGTGTGCAATACGACAAGCCTTGTTCTTTTAAAAACAGAACAGCACCAAATCAAAACTAAAAATCACCAACCAAGCTGCACATTGTGGCTGACGCAGAAATAGTCCGTTCCTCCTGGTCATGTTCTGCCTATGTGTTTTAACACTGGCTCAGTGGATGCCATTCATAAGATGCAAGGAAGGGATTACATGACTTCCCAGATGATAATTATGCAGCTGCCAAAAGGGATGCATTCATCCTAAGCACTACTTTTGAAAATGTTTTGTTAATTTGCTCGTGAGGAATATCCAGATGCAGCTGATTACCCTGTAATGAGGCTCCTAAAGTTGACAGTCTAACAGGCTTTTGAAGGTGTCCAGCTTATTATACAGAATTTTTTTTTATTACTTTTTTAAAGCTCTTCCTATGCAGATGCCATAAATGGATGTACTCCTCAATAATGAGACAGTCTAAGGGAGGTTTATAGGAGTTAATGTGGTAACAAGGAAAAATAAGATAACCATGAAAGACACCTTCTGCTTGTCAGCTGGAGGTTTGCAAATGGTTACTTATGTAACATCTGAATGCCAGATGCGATAAATAAGGACGGGGCCATCATTTTGAAATAAGAAGCCAATACCTTGAGTTACTATATGCACCTATATAGAGTTTTGGGAGGCGCTGGCACTCTTGTTTCTTTTTCTAAGAATAGTCTGTAATTCCATTATCTGCAAGGCAGAGGTTTATCCCTATCTTGGTACTTGGTTGAAAAGACTGAGGCACAGAAAGCTCAGGCACCAAGCCACACGATGCTGCCCTTTGCAGGGGTTGTACTCAAGACTCATGCCCTGTGCTGCTCAGATTTTTTAAGAGACAAGATGATTTCCCTGACATGAGGGGCAACTTCCATCATCTGTTGCTGGAATCATCTCTAAAATATTTCTCCAGATGCTACTAGTAAAGCTGGTTTAGTTTTTCTTGGTCCTAAGCTGTAGATTAGGGAAAAATATTTCTTTGGGTTGCTAATAATTCTACTCTTCAGTGTTACATAAAGGGATTTCAACATACAGTGTGTGTCATTTAGCTCAGCAAGAACTGAAATGCTGGAGGAATGTTAGAGACCATCTATGATCACTTATTCTGACTCTACCCAAAAAACTTCTGGCGTCAAGGCTCAGGAAATACACATAAATTTTCTGTCATTTGGCATACAGTACCCCATGCAAATGTTGTAACTGCACTTTAAAAAAATAAAATAAATGGATGTAATGAGTCTTAGCACTTTTGCGCCCCTTTAGAAAGGAAAATAAAAAAGCTCTGTTAAAAAAGGATCTAGAGCTGAAAAGAGAAATGGAAGCACCCATACTTTTGAAATCACTTGTGAATTTACTCTTTAATTTTGTCTTTTGCATTTTAATTCATTTTTGAAATGAGACAGGACAATCAGCCTAATTATGAGTAAGGTGCTATGTAGCATAAATCCATAGCACAATTCTGTGTCTGCAGTAGGAGACACTTGGGGCTTAGTAGTGGGGAAAAGGTCAATTGTATTCTCCAGTATAGAATTTATGCTAAGTGGAAAGCACTTTCTTTTTCACAGTACCTTGAAATTTAAAAATATGCTGGGGTAGAGAACACTGCTGTTAAAAGATGCCATTTGCTTTTTCAAAAGAAACCAACACGAGAACACAAAGAAAATTGTTTTGCATTTTTTTACAAAAAAAAAAATTAAAACCTGAAATCTTTGTTTAATGAAATTCAAACTGAAATATCTTTATAGGTTAGCACCAATCTTCTATGCTCCTCTCAGCAATTCCAAAAGAATTGCCCGTCTTGGTTACGAGAAATCCCACTAGCCTTTCATAGCTTTGTGCTAAGGGAATTTGGTCTAAGTCTCAGATTCTGTATATCAAAATAGCATTTTCTTCTATCTCTGTTTTTATTTCTACACACATCCACTCTACCACAAATACCTTTCATCATGTACCTTGTGTTCCATAGAGCTACTGCAGTGCTCTTGATCCAGAGGCACTTATTGTAATATTTTATCTATATTTATCCAACATCTGTCTTGGATTAAAATAAAATACATAACACCCCTGAACCTGAAGTACAAATATATTGGATAAGCAGGACCTTCCTTCTGCACTGTGGTCTCATTTGAAACAGAATAAAGCAACAGAATGCAGCAAACTATAATTAGTAACAAACTCTGAACTACCCGAGGGAAGGATCTAGGTTAACCTAGAAGTGTGCAAGAGAGGTAATGTGGTAGAGACTTTCTTGCATCAAGTTAGTCAAACAGTTCTGAACCAGCCACCATTTTGCTGCAGAAAAAAAGCGCCCAAAAATCATTCTTGCTTTTCACCAAACTAAAAAAGTTTTTAATTCTATTCTATCTTCTGTGCATGAAAAGTATCTAGAAAATTAGGAAGGGGAGGCTCTTTCAAAGGTAGCTTCTTGTAATGATTCATGTCAGAGAAATGACAACTGCTGACAAAACAGTTCTTAAACATGCAGGACATACTCAGAGCAGTGTGTTCTTTTATCAGCTCCCATTAAATTGCAGCCAAGTGTTACTGAGTTGTAGTAAGAGCAGAGGAGCAACTGAAAAATACTGAACACCCCAAACATCAAGCTGTGCATGCTCTACCACAGAGTGGTCTGAAGCCAGGAATTGCTTCTATTTTTTATTTTAAAAGCACAGCACTTCCTATGGAGGACCACTGCTTAGGCAATTGCTTTTCCATGGCTTAGTCATCCAGCATTAAATGAGATGCCTGCACGATATGTTTTGACAGGTGCTGCTGAGTTGTTTGGTTGAGGCAGTTTCAAGTCGTGTCTCCTGTTTGCTTTTAGTGGTTCTGGAATGGAATTTTTCTACTGAACAACTTAGTACAGTACACCAGAAATAACTGCTTTATGCTCACGATATTCAGAGGAGCAGAAGCAGTAAAATATCCAGAGCATGTGAATAACTAACTGGCAAGAATGGAAAAAGTGGCCACAGGTCTTCAAACCTTCTGAAGGCCTAGAAGCCATGGTCCAATGGGTAGTTCATCCCTGTTTGCAGAGCACATTTTTCACTCATAGCAATACTTCTTCGTGCACGTGTACTGGGAGCTGCCCTTCTGGAGAGTGAGTTGTATCACTCACGCTCTTGAGTAAGGCTTGAAATTAATTAATAACACCTATCTGGACTTCTCTATCTTAGTAAACCAGAAAGAATGCTTGGCAGATTTTGGCACACATACTTCTAAGTTTTACAGGAAAGAACCACACGAGCAAAAAAAAAAAAGAAAGTGAAGTAGGGGTCCATCTAAATCTAAGAGTTTAAGGTAGAAGAAAAGAGAGAAGGGGAGAAGCATCTTCTGTGTATTGACATCATCATGGCACAGGTAATTTGTGCCCTACCTTATGTCAATGTAATGGCAGTCTAAGAGAAACAATGTTACAGGTAAGAATATACTGAGAAATGCCAGACAGCATTTCATAGTCCCTGTCCTGAAAGTAATGGGATAGAAATTTGCTATCAGTGACAAATACAATTCCTTCAGCCATTATTATCTTTCCTGATGAAGCGGGATTAATGTATTGCCCAGATCAGTGCTGCACAGCTTAAAGATATGTAGCCACTTCCAACCACAGTTCTGTGTTACTACAAGTTGCTCATATTGCAACAGTTCTTTTGCTTTAAATGTTTTAAGAAACACATTCCCCTACATCACTTACTCATCACTAGAGAGAAGGAAAAAAATTCAATGTCAGACTTAAGTCTTAATGTAATTCTTTCTTCATTACAAAGATATTTCTTTGGTCTATCAACTTAAAATTAATTAATGCATTAAAACAAAACACAGTTTCCATTCAGAAGTTTTGCTACTTTTTGTTCAACTGACAAAATACACTAAGGAGTGTAAAAAATATTTATTCAACCTAATTCAACATAACTATAATTTTCAATACTTAAAAACGAGATTTACAGAGTAATGACCTTTAACCACTCATGTGAAATCATCTTACAAGTCCATACAGTATTTTTTAATTGTATTTTTACAAACAATAGCTTTAACTTCCAGAGGAGACAATGAGCTTTCCCATGAAACAAGTTTCAAACCCACTAATCTGCATCATTCAATTCTCTCCATGAGACTTTAAAAAACAGTAATAAATTGCCTGGAAATATATACAGTGAAGACCACTGAAAAGCTTTTTTCTTGAAACGAGGAATTCTGTAAGAAATACATATTATATTGTTTCAAGACTATCTTACAGAGTGTAGCAACTTTCAGAGGCTGCTACTCAGTTTAGGTTTTATATAAAAGTGAGCCCACTAAGACAAATATAATCAGCAGACTTACAAGGTTATAGTAATTCTTCCATTACAGCAAGAGCCTCAAAAGTATTTGATATTGATTGAGTGTATAATATTTTAACACCTGTAGAGGTTTTTAATACTAATTGGCCTTTATATACACTTTTGTACAGTTTTAAAATATTACATCTTGGTAATTAAGATAAACATACTATAGAAAAGGTACCTTACTTTGAATTTCTCCTAACATACATTATTGCAGTCAAATAGGAAGTCCATTCTGCATTTACTTAATTTCTGGTGAAAAGAAATATTTATTTATGAATAATTTCACTCAAAGATTTTTTTTAAGCCATTCCTCATGCATTTGACATACTAATATGAACAAGGAAAAACACGGAGAAAAACAAAGAAATTGTTGTTAAGAAAGAACTTCAAATATGAAATCCAGATTAGGTCTGGCATGAATATGCAATGGCCGTATTATGTTTGTCAGAATTTAACTTCACAGAACAGTCAATTTCTGTTGAAATTAGGTTTAGAAATACATCGAATAATGGAAGAGCTAATGTCTCTCTCAGCTGACCACTTTAGACATATGGGAACAGCAAAGCTTACTGTATAAATAAACTTTATTACACACTTAAGATTTATCCTTTAGTCCTTTACAAAATTGAGCCAAGTTACCTTAAGCCAAGTACCCTGCTGGCAGGATGCTCAGCTGAGGTTCCCGAAGTGTAGTGTCAGCCCCCTGCAGCCAGCACTTCCACTAGGGCCAGAGAGCCTTGTCCTGAACACAGCTTAGTTACACACTCAGGTCTGGATGCTTCCGGGGACACCCTGCTCTGTCAGTTCAAATGGAGCTTTAGTGTTCAATGCTGCTTTCTCACAGGTTTTCTATGGGTATTTACATAACATAAAGGAATATGTAAACTAAACAAGTGCTCTAATACTTAACTACAAAATAAGCAAATGAAACTTATTTCCCCCTTGTAATTATTTTACTGTGGAGGAAAAAATGCTATCCAGCACCAGTTAAGCCGTGAGAAAATGACACTAGGCACTGCAGAAGATACAACAGGACACTGAAAATTACCAGTAATAAAATAGTCACCTGAAAGCCATGCTAATTTTAACACCTAATACGTAGGTGGTTAAAGCTGACAAACAAGTCCTGTAGAGAGTGATCTATCTTCTGCTTTCTCTGTCATTTGGGTATTTCACACTCCCTGTTTGATACCAGCAAAACCCAAGGAAAATTATTTCTCCTTGCTAATGACTCACATTCCTCTTCTAAAGCAATCTCCCTTCATTGTGTGAAATACTAAACTGAATGACAGTGTAGGTATGAAAACACCTATAGAAAAGGCATTTGGATATAGCCTACATAACTACACTTAAAATGTTCTGTAGTTGATTATTTTTTTCCATTCAGTATATTGGCTCAAAGAAAATAATTCAAAAGCCTATTGCTCAACAGAAATACCCAAAAAATAATGAAAGCCAAATCACATTCTTAGGTTCAGTGGTTGCTGAAAGGATTTACCCTGCCACAAGACAGTGCTTTATTGTATTTAAAGAAAAAAAAACCAGAGGAGCAGCAACTTATCACAATTTTCCACTACTGTGCAATAACAATGGAACCAATACAACATGGAAACCTGTTAGGTGAGATTCTGTGACATCTGGAGGTTACAGCTTTACGCTCCTTCTTGTTCAGGATAATTTAAAATTTTGCGGTGAGCTTGGCGCAGATATTGCTGCTGCTTGAAGTAAACCTTAAAAGCTCCTTTTATAGCAACAAAAGCAATTCCACCCTGAAATAAAAAGATATTTTGAAAACCCGCACAGTTCAGTGTCATATCATTGCAAATGTTCTTAAACTTCCAGTCAGAGAAGATTTGTTTTCTAAACATATCGTATTTTCTTCTAAAGATCAACTAATTAGTACAGTTCCAAATGAATATCTCCAAGTCTTCTGTCACAATGCACGATTACAGAGGTTAATGTTACTTAAAGGGATTACAGACTGAATCTGTAAAAGCTCTTATTTCCTTGGAAGTCTCACTGGTATTCCAAATTTAAAAATCAAAATCTTACTTTGAGAACAAAGGAAATGCAGACATGTATATGCTTTCCTCTCTTCTCTGAATGTATATTATACAAGGCTCAAGGAATAGTACTGATAACCATTCTATAACTAGACTGTGAAAATGGTACTTGCCAAAAGTGGAGTAAAATAAAAATCTATTTTTGTAAAACAAACTTTTTTTCCCCTCTAGAAAGCTTTACAATATGTTTATCTCAAATCTTCAAAATGAGACACCAAGAAGCTTTTAGTTGGCATGAACATTTGCAATATCACTGTTTGTTCCATATAAAAGAAGGGTGTATAAACATGCAGGAATTGAAAATGGGCTGAAGTGACAGTCAGATGAGCAGGGATTCCATTATTACCCAACTCAGTGTACTTGTCCTTGAAAAGCTGCAACCAGAGAGGTTTTTCACCAAGGAAGCGATTGTCATTCCCTCTCCATTTGAATTCTATGGAGAGTTCATTTTCCTCTTCTTATTAAAATAAGAAATGAAGAGTTTCTCTCAAAATCAGTAAACAAAAGCTAATATGGAAAGGTTTATAATATAAACCCCAGTCTTCCCTTACAGAGACTTTTCTTACAAGATGCTGGCTCCTCATCTTCATTGTCAAGCTTAATTACTGCTAAGGCCTGCCTACTACAGTGCCAGATAAGACTTTCATCCTTGTCATGAACTGGGATTAGTTTCAGTCATAAAGACAGGCTTTCACACCCATGATGTTTGTCCACTGCTAAGACAGGCAACCTTAAAAAAACCCCTTCCTTTAATCAAATGTTGCTCTTAAAATTTTGGATCAATTTATGTTCCTTTTTCCTTTGCCTCCCTCCTTCACAACACTTCATAATCGTGTATTATAATAATTTATGAAACAAACAGTACTGAATCTTACCAAGATTGTCCTTTGTAAGTTTGAGTTAACGCTGCTGAACATCAGCTTGCCAACTATCGTGGCAATAGTAGGGAAAACTAGAGCTCCACACAGAATACGTGTGGCAGAGACGTGATCTGCCAAAGGGTTGGCCTCTGCTGGGATACGAGGAACAGGACATCCAATGCCTAAAGGGATAAGAACGGGGGAAGAAAAGGTTACATAGCCACTGACTCAAAAAAGAACACAGAAAGTATATTACTGCCCACTCCCCACTCCACCACAAATCTAAAGCCCAACTACTTTTTGAGAACTATCCCTCTTCTCAGTGAATATTCTGTTTCCATTACATGACTGCAGTTTTACTTTCAAGTAAGGCCCATGATTTTTAGTAGCTTGTTTTGTTACTAAAGCCTGAACTGAAAGCATGTTCCTGCTACTCCTGTCCCACCTTTCTCAGGACATACTATACAAACACAATCTGAACAGAATGAACATGAAATAGAGGGATATTGTTAATTACCTCTACTTAAAAATAGCAAAAACTACTTGCCCATCCCCACCTTCTAAAGGCAGAAATTCAATCTTGGCATTTCCCTTTAAATTTAATCACATTACCTGGAAATATGCTGTTCAAAATTTGTAGCTTATTAGAGTATTTGCGCCACAGTCTGAGCACATAGTCCTCCCAACGGATCATCTTGCCCAGAATTAGCATGACTGGGATAGTGGGAAGGCCAATCAAAAGGAATAAAGGATCAGCTCTCTCCATCACATCAAGACCTTCTTTGTGACCCACAACCTGGAAAATATGTGTAGAGTTGACAAACATAACAAAGGCCACAACAATGTAACAATGTACAAAAATTTACCTTAAAAAGTAAAGTTTGTTTGAAGCTGCCCATATATTTTAAGTTAAAGAAAAAAACAATAGTGTTTCACCTAATTTACTCCGTTTTATCTTTGTATCCTTGGTTGCTTATGGAGCATAATGCAGGTGAGCTACCAGCCCTAGTTCGCAAATCATTAATCTTGCAGAGAGCTGTAACAGAATTCCCTACCATCTCAAGAAAGGTTTCATGTGTTTCTGTGTAAGTAAAAGCCTAAACATCTGAAACACTAATAATATACCAGGCTTTCCAAAATGCATTTAAGAATTTACAGTTTTACAACGATTAATTCTACACTCAGAAACTGATCAGATACTACTATTCAAAGGATAAATTGATAATAGGTACCCCAGGATGTTTTTATCAAGATTTTATGATTCTTAGGAATATCCTACAAAACAGAGACCACAGCATTTAACTATTGTTTCTCTGGACAATGCAGGAAGATGAACACTGTTTTCAACTGTAGTGAATATAGCAGCATATCTTCAGATGCAACTTATTTTCAAATTTAGTTAGTTCAAGGCTTTTAAAGGATCATTATTACTGCTGTGTCTACACTTTTCTACTGACATATTAAAAAAAATAATTCGACTTTTCCATTTATAAAATGCACATATTAAAACTGTAACAGAATGATGCCTTATGTCTTCTAAAAAGTATATTGTTTTAATTTTAAATAAATCTAATAGGACTGAGGATAAAAAATTACATTAGAGTGGTTGATATCCTCTAGATTTGTCTCAATTTAAGCAGTATAAATGCTAATACAGTCCTTGAATTGCTTCCAGGAAGAACAGGCTCTTTTATGACTTTTTCTGTAAGAACCTGGGAGGACTAAAAACACTAAAATAATAATTTTGTCAGACACTGGATTTTCTGATGTATTTTCATTGACTTCTCATTTCCCTACAAGTACAATAACTTACCAAGACTTCAATTGCACAAAAATTAGAATTAGGAGGTAAGAACATGAAACAACAGCAAAATTTTAAAAAATAAAAACAACAAATCCAGTACTTCTGGAATAGGTAAGACACAGGGAAGAAGCTATGGTAATGTACCACAGTACCTTCAAACTGTACATTTTTGCCTTGCTCTGAAAAGTATTCTATGCTATGCCTCTAGAACAGGAAGTTATGTTATATACCATAGCCTAAAAATAGGCATAACCAATATTGTTGCAGCCAAAAGATTATTCCTGAAAAAACATTGAGCATTTGTCTTCCAGCTTCTTCAGTATCTTCTACTCAAGCTGTGAAGTCTGACACTATCCTTTTTCTCCTTATAGTCATTGCCCATCAAAAAAAGCCTCAGTATCTTGTCTCTTTCTGCTTTAGAATACTGTATTTTTCTGCTTTCAGTAACTCCATCTGACTTGTTACTGACTTAGCTACCACAATGTCAATTCTGTATTTATTTTTCTGTGCATGAAGTCTAAAAATAGCTTTTGTGCTTCTCTCTGGCCCTTCAACTAAAGGAAAGGAGTCTGAAATGCATCAGGAGAAAAGCTGTATTAAACCTAGCAAGGCTGGGGTGGCAAAAGGGGTGGAACAGTTTCCCTCTACTACCCACTCAATCTCTTCCTCTAGAAGCAAAACTAAAATTACTGTCTTGCCCAGCATGCCACCCATACAATCAAAATATTAAATCATGAAAATAGCTAATTCTTCATACCTGAGATTTGACCATTTGACCATCTGCCTAAACTAATGTTTAGGCAGATCCTCACTTCAAAAGCAAAACAACTTCAGAACAAAGCAATTATTTTTCCTTCTTGCTATGGAGTTCTAGGGCAGCTAAAAAGGTCACAATTTCCTACAGAAAAAGGGGTCAGTGTAGCAGTGAGCAAGGAGAAAAGGACTGGTGCATTTCCAAAGACTTGTTGTAGTATTACAGACAGTTGTAATGTTCCCGTTGGAGCCACAAGAACAAAATACGCAATGAAAAAAATATTTAAGTGCACCACTCTGTAATACACAGTCATCCACTGGAATGGAGGTGGTATTGAAAGCCATTACACATCACCTATGCAGCTGCCTGACCATTGGCCACACTGGTACAGGGAAACTGCAACCACTCATTTGGGCTCCATTTCTGTTTTCAGAACACATAGAAACTGAACCAAAACAGCACACCATCTTGAGAGGGAGTGACCTGCAGAACTGCAGGGCAGCACCACACATCCCAAGAACGAGTGCCAAATGACTTACAGGGAGAAGAACCAGGTTGTATATTTAAAATTAGAACTGTGTAGAGGAGGATTTATTAATATACAGGTTTGTTAATTCTATCTACAGCTGAATTAGCATCAGAAATATTTTTATGCTTTCAGGCAAAACACAGGTTATGGACTTGATATAGGAGTCAACAACTAAAAGGGTAACGAAAGTGCTTCTCATTGTACAATCTCAGAAAACTCTGGTCTTGTGGTTGAACTAAAATTGCCATGAACAAGTCTTTCCATAGTTAATTATGTACCACCTGTCAACATTACTTTTCTATTTAAACAGCAAGTTCACAAGAACAGAAGCAGGAAAACTATTTTTCCCCTTTCAACTAATCATATAGTCTGAAGTAATTAAAATATTATTCATTTGCAGTGTTTTGCATTTCTTGTTTATGAATGAATTGCATCATTCAGAGCATGTATTTTCCTTTATACAATTAAAAAAAAAAAATCACATTATCCAGAAAATAATTTACCATGTTTCAATTTCAACCCTTTGAATGTTACTAGCAAAGTTTTTCTCCACGTAAAAGAAAAGATTAAATCTCATGTCTTTTCTCAAGAATCACTCATAATTGGTAGCTAGGTGGTAATGGCACCTTTTCCATGAGGACAGAACTGCGTTCACCCAGGGCAGCCAACTAGAGCAGTAGTGGATTTTGTTAGCTGCAGACTGAACCATGCCTGAACAGGCATACTTACATTTATAAACTATGACCGGTTAAACATGAAAATCCAGCTTGAATTCACTGTTAACTACACTAAAGCAGCTAAGCATGTTTTAAGCCAAGGAAAGAGAAGTTGGAATTGACTTTTGCTGTCAGAGTACCTGCATGACCGTCACCGCTCCGTACGTAACAGCTGTCCAGTATATAGAGCCCACCATTATTCCAGCTGCAGCAAAGGGACATGCCTTTGAGATCAGGCGATCTGCAAGATCCAAAACGTAAACAACTGGACCTATGATAAAGGAAAAGTAAGGTTTCAAGATAGATATATATAGATACACACACATAAAAGCATACTGTAAAAGGTCAGCATCTACCACCAAAAGAAAGAACAAATGAGGCAAAATACAAGTCTGACATGCTGCATGTGCTATTTAAGTGAGAATATATAATTAAAAAGTATTAAGCTAAACTTGCAACTTCTGTCTACCTACCATTTCATTTACCACATAATCTTTCCAGGAGATTGATACACTGCTTAAAGCAGTAATTTACCCACCTATGAGCTTCCTTTGTGTTGAGTAAGAATTGCTCTTTTGTAGAAACCACTTTAGGCTTAGTGCTTTTTTTAGATATTTTAGTTAGATATTTTAGTTTTCTAAAGGAAAAAATACTGATTTGTTTTAATGTACTTGATGTCCTTATCTTTGACAGCTTCACCTGAAAATTCTGTCACTAAACTATCCTGCTATGTAGTAAAAAGTTGCACAGTTAATACAAAAGATGCCTTCCGCTGGAAGAGGCTGCATTCAGTATGTTTAAAGGATCACCTCTCAAAATACTGGAGGGAAAAAATACTCCTATTCAGCTTATTCAGTGCCTTTGACAACAACACATGAATAGGTTCATTGTTCTGTCTATGCACAACTGCACTTTCCAGACTTGCACAGGGCAAGACAATAAATACCCTGACTACCTTTGGTGAGGTAAACAAGGGCAATGCCTGCATCTTTTCTTTGAGGGACTGCAAGAGCACAAGTGAAGCAAAAGCCAGAACACTGAAACGTATATAGGGAAGTGAAAAACATCATCACCATCATCCACATTACTTTTGTATTTGTCAACAAATTCTACATACAGACTGTTCTCCCACAGCTCATATACCTGAACAGTTCCTGTGAGCTCTCTCCTACTTTTTCCTACCAAAATCAGTGACAATTCTCAAAACCAGCATACAAGCATTCCTCAAGTAACTAATTCTCCACGTCTCTCAAAGTGTACCCACAGTGACAAAACTGACTCCCATTTCATGACTTACTTAGTTCTTCTTTTTCTAGAGAACAGCTCTATTATGAATGATTTCAAAAAACCCAGTTCTACTGAGCTCAAGTCAGCTGGTGGAAAAAAAGCAACACTAACATCCAGTTCAACTCTTAACAGTTGTGTTTGACTTTCCAGAACACACTTAAGAAGATGCTGGGATGTCTATCAGTGTGCTGGAAGTAGCGACAAGGCCATAACTGCAAGTACTAAACGCACAGTAGTTTACACATCTTGACTGTTTCCCAGAGTCACTGAAAAAGTTGTTTGGTTGTACCATTTTGAAAACTTACGTTTGAAGACAGGAGACTCAAATGACACTGAAGGTTGCCTTATAACAAGTATTAACAAACTACACCTACTGATACTAACCATTAAGAGAAACCTGGCTAGAGCATCAAGTATTGAATCTTGAGAAAATACTAGAAAAAAGTTATTGAAACAATCTTTTAATTAAAATGAAATCTTTAATTCCTTAGGAAGGAAGCAGTAAAAAAGTAGGACAAAACTGTTTTTTGCTTTTTAAGATGATACTGAGGAAGAAACAGGAAGACAAATATCAATGATACCCAAATTAAAGAAGGAAATATGAAACAAAAACATTTTTCCTTTTGAAAAATATATTTTGTTTAAAGAGTTTTTTTTCTGCCAAACTGTTTTACTTTAACTGAAGTAATTATCTAAGAGATACTTTGGTTACTTTCAAAGTGGTAATAATATTTTTCTATTTAGTCAAAGTTCTCTGAAGAGCAGAAAACAGCTCACAAGAACATAACTACCGCCAATCACCAGAACCGATAGGCAAATCTAAAATGGAATTATGATTTTGAGATATATCATGAAGCTGTTTTGAACTAATAAATACATAAAAAACACCCTCTGTTACTTATATTCACTGATGTCTCCTCAAATTGATATTACTTCTAAACTATAATTGTAAATTAAAATTTGTGTTGGGGGTGTCCTTTCACAGAATTTTTAGAAAAAAGTTTCCAGCAATACATTAGGGAAGTCTTAAATAAGTTTCTGTACTGTGATGCCTCAGGGAAAGGTATGACTAATACTGTCTTCAAAAGACACCTGCTGCAGAAGAAACAGGGCCACTAGCAAGGCTTCTTGGAAAATTCTTACTGTCCTTACTCTGCCTGGTGTGACCTTGATTAAATTGTGGTTGAATTGTGCTGTAACAGCTTTGGGTTACTAGAAAGGGTTACAAAAGGGCAAGACTGGTTCACTTGTTTAAGGCACTTCAAGGTCATGACTGATGTTCCCATCAATCCCAGATTAATTTCCCTGCTCTACTACCGATATCTTGTGTACTTTTACACAAATCTGAATTTTTATGCCCTTATCTTTAAAACTGGAGAAAGATAGTATAATGAAGGAAAAGGTATCCAAATACATGAAGGGAGTCTCACATACTTGCATGCAAGAGCTGAACAACCTCATGCAAGAATTTTAGGACAGCTTGAGAATCCAGGAATGCTGGAATCTAAGCTTTCAAATACAGTATGCCATGAATTGCAGGAACAAATTAAAATGTCTGTTATGTTAACATATCCTGTCCAAATTATAGTTGCTACCCCTTTTTACCATTGACAAAATAAAATGCAAATGCAGCTCACATTATAATTTCATCAGTTAAGATACAAATAAGAATTTCAAACAGTGTCAAGTTTTGTGGTGCATTCTGTGTCCAGATGGAAACATTTTTCTTCCCAAAGCAAATGCTGAATGTTATCGTTTGATGCCTTCTTTATGATGGAAATTTACTCTATTCAGCAAAGCCGAATTGTGGTTGTTATATTAATAACTTGTAGTAAGTTTCATACGGGTTTATGTCTTTTTTTATATCAACAATGCAGTATTGTTGTGTATATTTTCTTTCCCATTACTCAGTGTTCTATCATGGAAATAAACGTCGTCACTCAAAATTCCCTTGACACATTAATTTTGTCAGCCCTTAAGCTAATAAGAAAGGGGTCTCATCTGAAAGAACTGGCAGTGAGTTATTTTCAGCTCTTTCATTACAGAAATAAGATACTTTAAAAAAAACCCCTTCCTTAAAATCCTCTAAATGCCTGCACTCAACTGCTACATCACCATTTCTCTAACAAGCAGTTTTACTTTTAAATAAAATTTAAGTTTCCATGGCAACATTTCATTTTCTTGATTTGCTTAATATATCCCATAGAAGACATGGGCATACGAAGGCTGAAATAACAGCAAGCACTTCTAATTTAAATACATGCAACATACTGTGTATTATCCTACTTGGCTACTCAAGTAAGAGACTCTGGAAAACCACGTCCAACTTTTTTTTTCACCTTGACAAACAGAGTTAGAGCAGTATCCAGCAATCATAAATATTCTGCCTCTTGATTACAGGGCAGTGTTGCCTCAGAAACACCTCCTGGCCAAAGTGAAAGTATGTTTTTCCAGTAATACCACATGCTGCTTAGGAAATTCTCCTCTGAATTTCCTCTGGTAAGTGTCTCTGCAAGCTGAGTCAAAAAAAGGATATGTTTATGTGCTGTGTAGCAATTGCTGAAAGAAGTCACCTTCTGCTCAACATGAAAAATAATCCCATTAGCCAGGAAATAATTACAGGTCAATCAAAGATTTATCTATATACCTAAGTGGAATACATCCAAAATTTTCAGAAGGTATTTAACTAAGCTACCAAACAGGATGCAAGCAGAATATAAAGTTATTTCTTTCTGTCTGGAAAAGGGAACAGACAAGTTTCCAACAGAACTGGTGCTCCGAGCACAAGAAAGGAAAAAAAATAAGAAAGCAAGAACAAATAAATAAGTAACAATTTAAATTATCCATATCTTACCTAGCTTTGGAAATACTATTAAATATTCTGCATTGCACTGAGGACAAGCAACTCTAGCAGTACTGTTTCCTCTTTGCTTTTCATCCACCCAGCGCTGCAGACAAGTCTGATGTACCCATTTGGTGGAGCCCCTGCACCTGCAGGGCCTCACCCACTCTGCTGTCCGATCATCCTCATCGGTAGCAAAACAAACCCAGCAGCTTCTGTAATCACAGGAAGGAAAAAAAAGGTATTTTCTGCTACTTTTACATGCTTAAAATAAACATTCACATGTGAAAGCATACAGCTTTAGAAAATGTGCACCTAGAGGAGATGATTGTTGTTACTTCATTCTTAATAACCAGAAGTATTTTGTACCACAGTTTTGCTATAAAGTCAACATAATAAACATAATTCTACAGATAGCTAAACAAGTGCTTTATACATTCTGAATTATTAATTAAACTTTTAGATAATTTATTATTAAAAAGCATTGAGACTGTAGTCCAACCTTTGAATAATTCAACATATGGAAAATCCATATTTTTTAATGTCTTATTATCTCCTTCTACAGCATTTTGGTACTTTTTAAAAAATTTTATATATTTAAAATCAATACTGTAGTCTGTTACTTGGGAAACAAAGCCCAATCCACTTAAATGATAAAACAACACAAATGATACAATATATCACAAAAAACTCTAAACAATTATATCAAATTCATTTGCTTTCTTTGAAAAGATGAAGTATTTAGTTCAGACAAATTGACTTCGTATAATATAAATGAAGTTACAAAGTACTTCAAGAATACTATTGTACAGTAGAGGAGGAAATTTCTGCTTCACAGAATTATGCAGACATGAAAATTCAAATATATTAATTCTATAAGGAGAAAACACAAGACTGACAGTCTTCACCTGAAGACCTCACCTGAAGTGGGCACAGAACCTAGGAACTCCCTGGTTTGATGATTAGGCCAGACTTTTGGCCAACTTATAAGAGAAAGCAAAATATGGATCTAAACTTGGAAAACATCAGATATGTTCAGCCAGTAATTTTTACTGTGAAACAATTTGCTAATTCCCATACTGAAGATAGTGAAATTTACATAATACACCAAAGTCTATCAAAATAAGAATATTACTATAAATTTATATATATAATGGTTTCATTAAAAAAATTATGCATGTCACTACAATCATAGTTAAACCCTTATAAAGGAGCACAGCAACAGCATCCCTATAATTTAACTACCAAGACACAATCTAATTAGACACTGTGAGCTAACTGAAGTTTTACATCACAATTCTGATGATGAAGTCTTGTTCCTTTAACAACTTGAGTAACATCATTAAGACAGAACACTAAGAGGTTTCTTATGTGTAATGAGTAACAGACAGTAATTGAGGAAGAAGAAACTGAGAAATGCTCTGGCACTTGTAAACAAAACAACTTTATTATTTGAGAATGATTGTGGATTCTATGCTAAGATGTTACAGTGGTTCATGATGCTTTTCCTCTCACTTTTGTTTTTGTTTAACTCCTCTTTAAGGAAAAAGAAGGGTGAATCTGCAATGGGAAATTTAATTTTGTCAGGCTCCAACTTCAAGAAATGAAAAATATTGTTGTCTAACAGCTTTGCTTTTAAGATCTCACTATTTTGGGTAGTATTCTGTTTGTAAATGGAAAGTGTTTGTTGACAGAAGTACAGCCATGTTTTTTTAATAGAAATGACTGTGCCTATAAAATACTTGCAAGACATTCTTTAAAGCACTCATCTTCTTAACATCTATAGTAGTAGAAGTATGCTGAAAAAGCTGCAAGTGTACCAAAGCAGAAGGCAACCTGTAGCAATTTATTACCGGCACACTTGTAAAAGGGAACACAATTTGAGATTCAGATTCCAGAGAAGACTGGAGAGAAAGCAATTTAATATTGAACAATCCATAAAATGAACCTGTAATGTTCACACATCCAGTTGTAAGTGCAGAACACATTATAGCAGGTACAGATGTAAATTTAAACTCTGATGGTCTAAAACTAGAGCTGCCTCAGTTTGCATTTGAGAAGACTTTTCAGTTCATGACTGACATCTGGAATCAGAACTGTAGCTTCTTCCATTCATCTTAATGGGAAGGCAAAATCAAAGTCTGACTTGGCTTTTTTCTGTCCTTCCTCACACTGGTTTGGATCAAAACTATCATGGTATTCACTCCTGTAACAGCACCCTTCTTTTTGCCTTCATACTCCCAATGTGCACCTACTGCAGTCCCAAATGAAAGGACATGTTAACCTTCCTAAGCAGGAGGAGGAAAGATAGACAAACCACAAGCTAGTAAGAATCTAGATGAAAATGCTGAGACCACAACTAAGATTTGTAAGGATTACAAAGCAAGTCTGACATTTTGGTTCATTGCACTCAAAATCAAGTTCTTACGGAACACAAGTTCTTGAATTGTTCATTGATTTTTATTTACATTAAGAACCCCAAACTTACTTTAAGAACAAATAATACCATACAATACTACTGATAATTGTTCCTCTTCAGAAGTTTTTTTCTGCATTACAGGTAAACATGCACTCACTCACTCCACATCTTATTTAAGCCCGCAACTGCTCTAAATTTGTAATTCAGATTTTTATTTATAAATGAAAATATAAATAGTCAGGTCTGAGGATACCATCACAAAATGAAAGTCTAGAGTTTATTCAAATAATGACAGATTTAAGCATGAACATAATCTTGCTACACTGCAATTTTAACTAGTGAATTTGTCCATGACAACAGTTACAGATTAAATTCTGTTCTCAAATTCTCTGTCAAGGTTAGTAAGTCAAGAAAAATATGCATCTTTTCTTTAATTGCTTCATCCAGTTCCTTGCCAGCCAATCATACATAAAACCTGAAAGACCTATGAAATGAATAACAAAATCCTTCACAGACTTAAACCTTTAGCATGTCATGAATAATGAACAGTAAATTCCCTGTATACTGTCATCAGCTTTATCTCTTTCCATTGACAGCACCTGTAGCAGAAAGGACTAAATAAAACCATTTCAAAACAGGTATCTAGGCTCTTGCCAGATTTTCTATTTTCTTGTACTGAATAAAATATGACCTTGATTCTTACCACTGAATCAGGCTGCTACTCAGATAACCTGAAATAGAAAGGGCTGAAAAGGTGGAACAAAGCATTGTTTCTGATAGAAACTCGAACCTTTTTCCTTGATGACTTTCTACATAGCCAAATCAATAACACTGATGTATTTTTCCACACTTCCTCGGCTCAAAAGAAAAAAAACATACAAAACTCCAGACCAATATCACTATTGCAGCTCTGAATATAAGGTTACAAATTCCTTTTAGATTCAGCTCCCCAGCAGATGAAGCTTTCCAGTCTCAAAAATTCTATTCTGACTCTGAGAATAATGCATTTTTTGCATCTGTTTTTTTCTCTAGCAAAGACACACTCTCTTCAGGGCATTGCTTGTATTAAGAGCAAAGCAGATGGGGAGAAAGTTGTATTGAAGATTAGAGATCCTATATTCCAAATGTTACATGACTAAAAAACCAAGGCCTGCCTAAAACCAGGTTGCTCCAAACCACAAGTTTCTTACCAGTAAGGAGCCCACTCTCTCTGGTACCTGGTTGGAGTGACAGCTTCAACACATCCATAAGACCTCCAGTATGAGACATAACTAGACCACTCTCCTTGTTATACCCCTTCCAAGGGTTAAGCTTATACCCCTTCCAAAGGTTACTTTTTTCCAAAACCAGTCTTAGATTGCAGGAAGACAGTATCTAATTCATGTTATTTAAACCAAATCTGACTCTATTTGTGAAAGCTGAATTCATCATGAAACACCTTTGTTTTCAAGCAGGCGTGACTGTGTAAAGCAATACAAAAAAGTAATTTAAAAACAGTATGTTGATTCTCTATACACACTAGTAAAAGATTTGTAAAAATTTCTAAAGTCCCATAAGCCCATCAGATATCCCTGTATGCAAAACACTTAATGGCAGATGACTTGCTAGACTGGGACAGCACAGCTGTTTTATGATCTGGTTTCAAATATTCAGTACTGAAGCAGAAATGGAAACACCTTGGAATTGTTTTCCTTATGTTCAGTGGCATACAAATATGAATGGTCAAGAAAACCAGAAAACTTCTCAGAAAAGAAAGTTCTACTAGACTATTAGACCTAACTCTTACTGTGGGAAATACAAATTTGAACATGCATGACGTGCTCTAGAACCATGAGCTAGAAACACATTTTCCCTCCCATTACAGTTCCTTCATAAAACAAGAAATTTTCTGCATTTCATCATAAAGCACAGCTCTTTTCCTTAAAGTGGCAGGAATTTGCTGATATCTTCCTGCAAGAGTAAAGCATCCTGGTCCTGCTAAGCACGAGGTGTCTGAGCAGCTTACTGCAATTTCACATCCAAAAAGAAGGAAGTAAAAAGGCTGAAACATAACTGATAGCAACAATAGCACAAAGAGCCAAGTCAGTGAGGAGTGAAAACATACCTTGAAAGAAATGACTGAAAGCATTCCAATAACTAGCCATAAAAAGGCACTGTTCTAAAGGATGACCCACAAGTCTGTTTGGAAGAGGCAATTTTTCATGAGTTTCTATAACAACTTTTTATGCATAATCTATGTCGAGAGATAAAATATCTTTGATGATAAATAGGGATAAGCTTTACACTAAGCTTGCCAGATACACTCTAAGTACTACAAGATCACATTTAAGCTGGAAGACTAGGATGTCAGAAAAATGGAGTTACCTAGTAGCATTAGGCTGCTTTGGAACTGGCTGGAATTTTAGTAGAGAACAGCAAACTCTTCTCCCAAAAAGCAAGAGAAACACTTCATCGCAAATGCTACCAAAAGCATTTATTTTTCGTGAGAGTGAAGAACTAGCAGCAGTAAGAGGTGCTAGAGGGCCATTGCCTGGCCATGAGAGAATGCAAGCCCAGCCTACAAAGCCCTGATAAAGGCTACCAAGAGAGGAATACCATTAATCCAAGAAATGTTAGCTTATGTCATGCTTCACAGAGGAGATGAAGTGCCAGAAAAGATGAACCCACTTGCAGGATTATAGATGGAACACTACTCTTTCCCCAATATTTTCCTGGCCATCAAACACAGTGGAAAAGACTTTAATCTTCAATCCAAAACCTGCCTATCAAACTCAAAACACCCTTATGCTATCCTAAAAGGAAAACCACACAAGAGAAATACACTGAGTGAAGAACAGACACCGGTGCAAAAATAGTGCTCTTAGATGTTCCTTGGTGACTTTAGCGGATGCTTTTAAGGCAGCATGGCACAGCAGCCATATGCCAGCCTCTATCACTCAGCTAGAAAACATAGTGTCACCTTGAAAAAAAGTCTAAAATTCTCAAAGGAAGTCCTGAAAGTCATCTGACCTTATACCCAATTCTGCTCTGCCTAGTCATCAAGGATAGGGTGCAATGCTGAGTAAAGGAGACATTGTTAAGAATCTAGACATAACGGTAACTACACTTTACTACAAAAGCAATGCTTTCAGTAGAAACACATCAAGTACTGAAAATCAAGCTAATGTTGGTGTGAACATGGTCACACAAGTGGTATTCACATATAGGTTCTGACTTCTCTAACCCCAGGATGACATCATATAAACTAGATTTTAAAAAGCCTTTAATAAAAGCACGTGGATAACAAAAACCCAGTATATAAACACATTAAAACTCCATAGAATAATTAGCTAGCAAGTGCACCAGAAAGATCTACTGATCATCAGAAGTTCAATTCAAGCTTTACTATAGTCTCAATTATAGCATTTTACACTTGAGTTCATTGCACTATATAAAGGCAGAGATACGAGTAAAGGACAGTTCACCAAATTCCACCAGCTGCTTTCTAGCTTGTGGATAAAATTAAACTTTTGATCATCTATTGTGCTTAAATTCGGCCTTACTTTTTTATGGTCTTTGCTTCTAGATAGCTTAGAATAAGGAATCCCTCTCCAGATCTAGCTGTCTTGTTGGGTTTTGGTCTCTAGTTTGCAAAATCTAGACTGTCAGTAAAAAAAATACTCTCATTCTGGATAAATTAAACTTTTGCAACCAGTTATTAAGACATGTTCATTTTACAGTCTTCAAACTTCAGTTATCTTAAAGGCTTTAGTATTACCATACTCTCACTTTTTCAAAAGGAAAAGCTGAGAAATCACCAAAACTCAGCGGCCTTGCTAACAGCCTTTAAATACGCAATTAATTTTGATGTTAGAAACATTTGTTTTATTTCCTAATTGAGAGAAGGAGAACAGGGCCCTTGTAGAAGTGTACAAACGACAAATCAGGAAAAACTACTACTCATACAGTAAGCACTTTATTACTAGAACAGTATACATTTTGCTAACTGAACTCTTATTAACGTATATTAGCAGCTTGGCCTACAACTAACAATTTAAGATACGGAGTGCCTGCTGGGGGTGAGTAACACTGACTCTTATCATCTTGGGAAGAAAAACAAAAGTGACTAAAACTAAGCGGAAGAAGAACAACCAAACAAATGAAACCTAAACAAAGAATTACATAAACACACACAGAACAATTTACTTCCAAAAGGGAAACAAGCTTTGAACAACATGATTGGAACAGAAAGTTGACATGTAGTCAAGTACATACAATAGCAAACAGTGAAGAATTCTAATAGCATTAAGTTAATGCTTTAAAAATTTAATAGATTTTTTTATAATGCAGATAGCATATGATATAATATAGGGAAAACATTTTCTCATGCCTTGTCTGACAAATCTGTCAATAATCACAAACACAGAAAGTAACACAGATGTGAAGCAACTAGGAAATTATGTATTGGAGGCTATTTAAAGTTACTTCCTTGAATGTGACTTTAAACATCTTAATTACTTATTGATTACCTCTAAGATGACCAGACTCCAAATGAAGACAAAAATATGTAGTTTGTATTAACCAACAATGGCATTTTGCACTGGGGGAAAGGGGAAGGGAGTTGCATCAGAAAAATACCAATACTGGTATTCAGGGTGCATGTACAGACAGATGACAGATGCTACAAATATCAGGAATGACCCACATACAGAATAGACTGAGTTTGACCTGCCTAAAACTGTAACCATCTTGACATTAAGTTGTTGTGATGATAAGCAAATGATAAGAAATGCAAAGTTATTCACGGAGTCTGTATCACGTGAGCTCAGTCTCCTGCAGCCATTTTCCAGTGTCAGTTAATGCAGAAGTACAAATGAATCTTTAGGCACAGTAGTTTTAGCTACAACAGTAAATACATTAGCATAGACATCTGTTAGAAACCAAACATGGTTCCTTGCTTTACATTCAATTTTTAGGGAAAGCACTTGTGAAATAGAAGTTTGATTTTTTTATGTATTCCTAGAGAGTTTCATGGTTAAACTGACCATACAGGGTAAGCAATCTTCCTGTTGTGATCTTCCAAAGAAAAGAGAAGAACACAAAATAGAAGTTTAGTCCTCTAACTGCAAAAACTGGAAGACTCTAAAGCAAGCAAATTCCTTTGAACTCAAGAGTTTATGACAGATACTATTACTCAAGTTATTCTCAGTTTATAATTTCTATTTTTTACCAGAAAACTTACAGTATAAGAGAACAAACAAAAAAGCTCTACTTAAGTCAGTCATCTTATATAATCCCAGTAATAAAAACTGGAACAATTTCTGACCTAAAAATTACCAAAAAATTTTAAATGCCAACACGATAAATTCTTGGGATGTTAATACCTCAAGAACAACAAAAACTACCTATCAAATGTGGCAGACATTGAAAATTTGGAAATGTCTTTACGCCAAATAAATGTGAACAAAATTGCAAGGTGTCTGATGCTAACATTAAGACACTCTCCTCAACAAGCTGTGGAATTGACTGCATGACTCACCAGTAGAACAGTCACAAGCACCCTGCACATGGTCTTCTGTAATTACATCCCTCACAGAAAGCTAACTAAATGTTGGCACATTTTAGGCCAATAAAAAATATCCACTTCTAAACAAAAATATTCACATTCCAGGAGGCATTTAAAAAAAACAAATGAGAAGAGATCTGGAAGGTACATAATGACCACACTGCAGGTTTAAAATAAAGGGTCTTGTCTTTTTTCTAGAAAGATTGTGAAGAAATAATTAATTATATCAACATGGCTTGGGAAAAAAAAACCAAAACCACTGAATGCAAGAAGACCCTCTTGTCCATGACAACTCTATTATTTACCACCTTCCCACCATTTCAGCAGTTTCTTTTACTATGTCCACATTGAAGAAGAGCTGCATGGTCATAGGAGGAAACAGGCAAGAGATACATGAACTGAGAACGCTAAAACAGTCCATACTTTCCATCAGCAATCACCTGAAAACCTAGAAACACTAACAACACTTATTCAAAAAGTTTGTTTCTGTGAAAGCTGTTTCCAAACATAAGCACATACAAGGATTCCCTGGTTAGCCCTTAAATCAACTGGCATTTACCTGTCATAGGAGAAACTATTATATAGCAGGCCAGTTTCATTTTTATGTTAACTTAGAAACAAATTAACAGCTAGGCCCTGATTTAATACAACTTCAGTGCAATTTTTTTAAAGCAGCATTTAAAAGTGGACATTTTGATTTGAAGCTTTCGTATCCTACAGTAGTGTTAGGGAGGAAGAGTCTAATGCTTCCCCCAGAATCATTGACACAAAAATCCTGAGCATAAGCGCTTCCATCCGGTTTTAAAAATTTTTGTCAAAAAGCACTCGTATAAGCACTAACATGACATGAGCAAAAATTCTTAAGAGAAAAAAAGCAAATTTCCAGTCAAATTAGTTATCTTAACTTTTAGGTACAAATTTTAGAGCCAGTGCTAAAAAAGATCAAGTGCAGATTTGCTAGAAGGTGTCAGGAGACTGTACCTCCCTACTGGCACCTCCAGCATAGTATGCTTAAGTTATTCAGTGCAAATGATACTGTGCTGTTTTCGCTTAAACTAGGATTCCATCTAGACTTGGTATCACAGAATTACAACTTGGAAGGGACCACAGGTGCTGCAGCATGTGCCACAGCACAGGTCGTAGCTGAGACGGCTACAATACACAATACCATCATATCATTTCAGAAAGCTCAAGCATTCACACAAACAGAATGGTACTATACCACATCAGAAGGCTTTAGGCATCTACCCAGACAGAGTAACATCATTCCTCTTCAGAAGGCTGCAAGCATCTGCTCTTCTTGCTCTTTAGCCCAACCTCTTATGCCCCTCATGGTTCATACATTGCACCTGTGTGCCCTTTGTTCCCTTTGGTGATAGGTCAGTACATTTCAGCACTCTAGGTCTCATTGCATTTAATAGCATTCACTTGCTTCTCACAGCTGTAGCCCATTGGGGATGAGGCTCGGCTGCAGCCCCACTCCCAATTCCCACAAACCAGGTACCTACACACAGCAGGTTGTCAGACTTCCTGCCCAAGTCAGAAGCAACACCAAATTCAGACCAGACAGCTAAGCGTTCTCCAGCTAGGTCCCGAAAAGTCCCATGGGCTGAGATCCACATTTGCTTGTTCCGAAGCTCAACTGCATTATTCCCATCCTCACATGCTGAAAATTTCTCTGTTCAAATTTAGAATTGATTCTCTTAATTCTGCCAGGAACCTCCACAGTCAGTCTTCTCAACAACCTCCTTGGTAGGTAAAAGGTTATCAGATCTCCTAAGCCATCCTTTCTTCAGACAGGCCTAGTTCCTTCTAGCTTTTTCTAGTAAGTCATGTGCTCCAGCCCTTTGACCAACTTATGTAATCTCAACAGTTTCATTTAAAAACATGAGCCAGAAGCAGTTGGCTTTAACCACTTCAGACTGAGTCCTCTTATTCTTTTGCACTGGCAATGAATTTTCTACTTGTGGTAAACTACAAATGCCAGTAAAAGCACAGGCAAGTCACACACTCTTTCGATAAAGGTAGGTATTTACATACTATAAAAATCTAGTATTTGGCCCATTCTGCTGCTGAGACAGAAAAAAAAAAAAACAACGTGCATCAGAAAGCACTTATTTTCACACTAGGAATTTTCCACTGTGCAATGCAAAAAGGCCATAAACAGGTTAAGATGCCAAAATCACCAAACAAGCCTAAAACAGCTGGCATATTCCTTACCACTTTAAGTATTACTTAAAAACGTTGTTCCAAAACTGATACCCTAACCTTTTGGTATTTGTCTGTAAATTATTATACATATATTTATTCAACATATTTGCATTAACTGTCAGAACTTTCCATTTCAGTGAGCACTTGAAGACACCATGGCAAAGGAAACCATTAGAGCTTAAAGCACTATTACAGAGTCTGAACACTTTTATATGGAAGAGATCAACAAACAGGGGTTTGTTTAGCCTTTTTAGATAAAGTGAACGTAACAAATGAAAATATTAGCTGAATGCCTTCATAATACATGAGAAGTCAAGAGTTTGAGTATAAAAAATTGTAAGTTGTCTCTCAGGAGTTTCTTCACACTTAAATAAGAAGAATAATTACTGTCTGCAGGTAGAAGTTAATTGTTAAGCAGCAACTAAAATACGCACATTTGTTTCTAAGCATATCAAAGCAGACATCACAGACAGAAAAATAAAATACGTTAGACAACAGTCAAAAGGTTAAGATAGTTTATAAATAACATGCTGGCACCTGTGTATTTCACATGGGCAAAAGGCAGTGTAAAGGTCTGCATTAAGTCTTCACTAATCATCTTTACTAGTAAAACACAGGAAGAAGTCAATCTACATAGAACCTTCAGCATAAAGTGAAGCAAAATACTAAGGGATGTACCTGGGATGAAGCAGTAATGAGAAAGCCAAGCTATTATAAAGTTATTATTGTTTCAAACTTTCTTTCTTGAAACCCACTCTCCAAAATAATGTGTGATTTTGCTTTTTCCATCCTGTATCAACATCAACTGCCAAATAGTTGGGCTAAGGACAGGGAAAAACAAACCTCTTGTTTCCTTGGTAGAGATTAATCCAGCAGAGTCTATTCTCTACTCTTACATACCCTTTCCTTCTAAGCATGAATAACCTACTCCCAAGGAAGAACAGAAAGCCAGGTACTTCTAGACACTGACAGACTTCGACCAGAAGTTAGGAAGACCTCTCTCAAAAGAGTTTAACTCTGTTGTGAAGAAAGAAAATAATTACTTGAGATAGGACAAGGAAGAGAGACATGCTTAATTAGTACAAGCAGAACAAACAGACTGAGTAACTGCAGAGATGGCATTCTGTGAAAAATAAAGGTAATAGATAAATCCTGTATAGTGTTTTATGTTGCTTATTACTCTGCGTATCTTACCTGGTTGAACTCCACCGCTACAAAGAGTTAATCGTGTGTCAAGTTCCGTCAGTGAGAGAAATCAGAGCACTTGTATAGAATACAAGTCTAAGATGTTCAGAACAAACACATTCAATCAAGGACCACACTGCACTAATTACACTGTCAAGACTGTAGCATTAGGGTCTTAATCCAAAAACGTGTATTAGGTTACTAAAGTATCAACAGTTAATTGTTCAAATAAAACTAAAACAGCGCCTGCACTTTCAAAGAAGGAAGGAAATTACTGATCTCAAGACTAATGCCACCACAAATGGTGACTGGAATGGAAAAATAAACTGAAAATTATGTACAATACCATTTCATTTTCTTTTTTCTTGGGAAAAAGAAAGAAGAAAACGACCATGGAATCAGTTCAAAAAACTGAAACAGAAAATCTAACACTATTTTGCAATTTTTGAACTACAACTCCTAGCATTTTTCCAGTAAATTGATCATCTGGAAAAGAGAAAATTTAATTGCAACAGTACTCCTCTCTCGATAGCATGAGTAATTTCTTAAGCAAACTACAATTTATTGTTTAACTGCTTTTAATGCCTACCTCAAATTTCAGCTCTCTTGTCTCCTTTCAATCGGGAATGGCAAGGGTAGAGACTTAAAGTCACATCATCTTGTTCTAGTTTTTATCAAGGATATTGACCACAACTGAGTAACTACCATCCAGTCAGAAAATTAAGAATGCTAATTTAAAAACTAAACCATGCTAAAATTACCACTATGTTGATTCTTCAGCATGTACCGGCTGAAGCCTTCAAGAGATTATCCATCAAATATTCACTAACATCTTTAAAGACTGAAGTAATAGAAAGCAATAGTAACCATGTTCTGACCAGGTGGCCAATATATGGAAAGAAGGGCTCCTCTCTTGTTGTCTTTAATTTAGATAGTATATGAAATACCACAAATCACTACCACAGGATATGCTTTGAAAAACAGAAACCCAGCATTCTGAAGCCTTGGCATAACCAACTGCAAAAACAATCTATACGTAGTTCAGTTGAAGTCAAGAGAATAAATCTTAAAAATATGAGTACATTTTAGCATTGCAGCTCACATTAACAGCACATAAAAAACCCACTGCCACATAATTTCAAGTTTTAATGAAGATTACTATAGTTCTGTAACTTATGCATTAAACTAACATGAACAAAGGCATTAAAAGCAATGAAATAATAATAAAATCTCACCATGTAGCCAGATTACTAATCCCTGCCTTCAAGTGTACACATTAATCCAGAAATATGGCTTTTTACCATAGATTGAAAAGATTTCTGCTTGCAGAAAAGAACAGTATTTTAAGAATTATTATCTGGAACTATTACCTGAACATGAAAGAGAAGAAAAAATTACAAGAGGGATGGAAATTCCAATTTTGAGGCTAGAAAAGATGATGCCAATCATATGGATCAGTTTCTTAAATGCTGCACGTCAGACAATCCACAACGTAGTGTTACTTCACTGTCATGCTTCTTGTATTTATGCTACAGTCAATCCTTCAGGTAAGTATAAAATCCTTAGGTAGAAATTTTGAGTAACTAACTCCTTACATCTTAACAGCTATTTACCTTCTTCATTGTAAATCCACAGGTTACTTCCCAGACTGAAATTATGCAGGCAAATAAACGATGGAGCACAAAATACATCAAAGAAAGACAAATCCGAGGCAACAATGTGGTGATGCTATCAAGTCAGTCCTTGCACTGGAGAAATACAACTTTATTAGGGAAAAAACCCTGTAATCATACAGGTATAGAATCTAAGAGTCAAGAGAAGAATCCAACTGTTCCCTCACAAACAGAATTAAAGAGCTTGCTCTGGGAGCTCTAACACTTGTATACAAAGTAGGGCGTGCACTCAGACCTACAGCAACAGCTAATTCCTGATACAACAGCATGTCACCACTCTCAGTGGTGATCTAGGTATTGGAAAAAGAAGAAAACCCTTCTTTTCCCCTCCTTAACTATTAGAATTCAAATAAAAGTCATCTTCACCGGAAAGCTGCTTTCTGCATCCTTCGCTAAAAGATCTGTATTTTATTTAAAAGTATGCACTTCGTGTAAGCTATAATGATTAGCAATTACTCTTAAAATTTTGCATATCTATTTTTTTCCTCACTGAGGAAAACAAACATCTGTAATGAGCAGAAAAGATAACAGGATAGAAGAAGTATTTCCATTCCTCCGAATCCCCACAGAAAATTTAACCATGGGGTATGTCCCTTAAGATGAAATACTGAACGTTTATTTCGATCACCACTACAAACAACGTGACAACAGTTATGTACAACCTTCAGAAACATCAGATGCACAAAAATCTGTTTATTCAAATGTAATCCTTCTCCATAAACCCAATATAAACCAGAAAAATTATTTACACTGACTGCATTTTGAGGTCTTGGTTAGTCCAAAATCCTTCTATTGATGTTGTGCTACACTGAATTAAATTAAAATCCTAAATACCTGGTTTCTTCTTACTACTACATCCACCCCTTGTGACACTCCTGTTTCTAAAGTTTGCTATAATGAGCCCAAGGAATTCTTATATGAAAGCACTAGCATCCTTTCATACCTCCTTTTATGCTACTTAGGTATTTCAAATTCTTTCCCTGCTGTCCTTGTATTAAGGAAATCAGAGATGCTGTCGAATTGTTTGACGTATCAAGCTACTCCAAGAATAGTAAAAAACGTCTTTGAAAAGAGCTAGAGACACAAATTATAATATCACAAACTTGAAAGGATACACGAATATTAAATGTACATCAAAACCCATATCTCTATTACAGGTGACAACTGAAGAAGAGTAAAATGGTTTGGCAACCAGGTCACTAATTTCCCTTTTTCTTTTTTTAATTAACTGTTTAATTTAACAGTTGGTCACAACAAAGATTATAAACATGACCTCACAGCCATTTCCCAACAGGGTGAACTAGGACTTCAGAGTGTGATACAATAGCCATGGCCATCAGAGCATCCACTCAGAGTATTATAGTTTTCTAGAACTCCAAATACATATTACTGGACTACAAAATTCAGGATGTAGATGAAAGTTTGTTGTTTTCCTTTTTTTTTTTTTTTTTAGTTTAAGAAGAGTTGATTCAGCAATACTCTTATAACATAAATCACCCCTTTGTCATCTCTTACTTTTTCAGTTTTTCTAGAACATACACTTTCCCTCCCCAAATCACTTTTATCCCCTTTCTATATCAAACTGGAACTTTTCATTCCCACCTTCCAGGCTGCACAAGTTCTACCCCTGCCTCCCATAGTTTGTATTTCCATAACTCGCCTGATGACAGGCTGTATTTCATTAAATACTCTTTCCTTAGAAGTGACCTGGAAAGGAGAAAACCACCAGGGTTCTTTTTGATTCCATATGATGAAAACTTGACAGGTTCATCAACAGAAGCCTGACTGCTTCTGGATCCCCACCTTCTGAGACACCAGGCTATTACAACTCCTGCAATAACAGGCTGTGAATGTGGTTTATTGTTCGTAGCAATAGGTTGCAAGGGCTTCCTAGATGAGTCAAAATTGCACTTAAGGAATCTTAAGTGCTCAGTGAAACAGGGTGAAAGTGCTACACGTTCAAATAAAAGTATAAAGAAAATAGAATTTACAAGTTGGCAATTATAGACGAGGAAAGATGCTTAAGTCATAATACTTTTAAGGCTGTAATTTTTAAGAACGCTCCAGAGAGCAATTGTAGGCTTTCTTCAGATCGTAAACCAGCAACAAAACACACAAGGCCGGCTACGCTTAGGTCATCTTTTGGTGCCTCACTTTACGTGCAGGTTAGTGCGTTCCCTACCTAGAGGCTCTCCTAGACCCAGGGACAGGCTCCTGCAGCCCCCAGCTGCCCCAGAGCCGTCCCAGCCCAGGCACACACGCCTCCTGCGGCCCAGGGCTGCGGGAGCCATTCCTGCTCGCCCCTCAGCTGCCCGCGGTACCTTGCGCTGCTTTACGACAGCGGTCGCACAACTTCTGCCAGACCACCACCAAGGATGTTAGATGGCAAAAAATGAAACCGGCCCCAAACCCGCCGCGGGGGGCTCACAGGCCCAGCCCGAACGTTCCCTCGCCGTACCTGTCCATGGTCGGCGGCAGCGCCAAGCCCGTCTGCTCGGCCATGGCCCCGGGCGGAGAAGCGGGCCCGACCGACGGCCCGGAGCCTGACAAAGGCGTCACGCGTGCGGTGGCGGAGAAAGGGGAGCGAACGGGAAAGCGGCAAATCCGGCCTTTCGCGGGACGGCCCCTCCTTCGGCAGGCGGGACGCGGCGCAGGGCCGGTGGCCGGGGCAGGACGCAGCGCCCGGGCCGCCGCGGGGAGAGGCGGCGAGCGCTGAGCGCAACCGCGCCGCCCGTCACCGCCGCCCGGCCCCGCAGCGCGCCTGCGCCGAGGGCAGAACGCGAGCTCGTGCCCGGAGCGCCAAGAGCGCCGGGAGCTGTAGTCCTGCCGTAGTCCCGCTGCGATTCCGCCGCAGTCCTGTCGCCGCTGGGAGCTGTAGTCCCGCCGCCGGCGCGGGTTTAAAGGTCCGGCGGGGCGCTCCCTCTGCCCTGCCCATGTCTCTCCTCGCCGCCGCCGTCGCGCAGTCGCTGCCCGGCTCCGCGCGCGGGGCAGGTACGGGAGTGCGGCGGGGTGGCCGAGCGGGGTCTGCGGGGGGAAGGTCTGCGCCGGGTGGCTGCCGCCCCTCCTGCCGCCCCCCCCGGCGACGGCCGGGACCCCTCACGGGTGGAGGGAGGGAAGGGAGGAGGCAGAGGCTGGGCCGCCTGCTCTGCCCCCTCCCCGCTCCCTCAGGGACCCCCTCGAGCAGGAGCATCTCCTGTTCCCTCCCCTGCCGAACAGGTGCAGGCGGCCCCCGCCTCCGCTCGGCAGCCGGGCCCCGCGACCTGCCCTCAGGGCGGAGGGGACCCTGCCAGGTGCCAGCCCCGACCAGGCTGCCCAGAAGGGCGGTGGCTGGAACGGCGGAAGGGAAATTAATCCGTTTCAGTGGTGGTGGTGTCGATGACAAGGACAAGCGCCCTTGTAAGTGGCACTTGGTGCTTGATGGAGGCCCGGTGACCGCTGGCTTCTGTGTGCAAGTGGGGTGAGGGATGGCACGGCCGGTGGTAATGGCAACGCTCTCTTTTGTTGGTGTGCTTTCAAATGGGGAAAAATCCTTCTAAGGTGCTTTTAAAATTTGTTGTATCAATCAACTTAGAGCATCACAATCTGAAAAACTGGAAATTTAGAAGCTGAAGAGCCTTTATAGAGCAAAGAGGTGGATAGTATCTGGAAAGAAGTTGCCTTTCCGATTATCTCCACCATGGATGTTTGTCTCTTGCCTTCATATCATGCTCCCAAAGCAAAGGCAATAGCCTGTTTTTCAGAGGCTGTTGTGACATGACAGATTCGTGGAAAGATTAGTTACTAAAAATCAACTTTTAATTTTCCTTTTCAGGTTATATTTTTAAAGAATAGCTCTTATATTAAGTTCTGGTGTGAAACTAGTCTCTGTAACTTGTCCCTGTATGAAACTAGTCCCTGTAACTTGTGTAAATTATGCTGCAGTTGCTGTTCAAGGTTGTAATTTGCAGGGCCAAGCCCAGGTGCAACTGTGCAGCTGCATCAACCTAGAGATGTTCTTGGCTGAGATCAAGCTTTTGCATGCATGTGACAGCAGACATCAGGTGGAATAAGAAGGCGAGTTTAGGGAATATACTGGATTCTTTGACTGTGCTGCCTTAGCTAGGGACAAATCAGTCTGGTTTTGAGAGTCTTTAGAGAGAGAAAAGTGTTGTCAAAATGTATGTAAAACACCTAGACTTGGACTTGTAAGCAGTATTATGTGCATAATAGTAAGGGTGTTGTTTATTTTCTAATTGCTATGTATATCATAAAGAGGAATGCTGAAGTATTTACAGATGTAAATGCTCTTTACAGAAGATATAGAAACAGATAGGAACATCCTGTCTCAGAAAATTTATTTTGTTCTTATTCTTGGAACCATAAAATTCGGTGTTGCTACCACTGCTGAGGAGTGTTGGATGTACAGTGGCTTGAGTAAACCACATGGGCACGACCTCCTGGAAGAGATCCTAACACACACTGTCCCAATTACAGCTGTCCGTGGCACGTAAGAGCAATACTGGATATCAAGACTTTCTGGTTCCTATTCTTGGTCTGGACTAAGCTCATTGCCTATTGGCCAGAACATTGAGCAGGTGGGCTAGCCTAGCCTAGCTTAGGTTTTTTACGTTTATTCTCAAGTGTTACATATGGAAAGAGGGAAGTTGGTATTATTTCTACGAGTATGTGGTTTGTGCAGTTTCTGTATTTTTGCTTTGGCGTTGAAAGAATATGCTGGTTGTCTGCCATTTATGATAAAGGTCATAGTGGCTAATAATAGCTGTCAAGAATATTTACCTGAAGAAATGGAACCAGAACCCAGGATAACTTGGCTACCATTTGAGGCTATAGAACTGTCTGTGACAAAGGTGGCTGATTTGCTCAACCACTGGCACAGGAAGTGGCAAGACTGGACTGGACAAAACTTGAGCATCAGATCAAATAGTGAATGCTTGGTAGGTTTGGATTATTTTTTTTTTCTGAACATGAAAAATAAAAACATAATAGAATACATAAAAGCATAATTGGAGCTTTAGTGGTTTTAAGCTAAAAGACAGTAGATTTAGATTGAATGTAAGGGAACAAATATTTTACTATGAGGGTGGTAAAGCAGTGGCACAGGTTGTCCAGAGAGAGGCTGGATTCCTTGTCCCTGGAAACATTTAAGGTCAGGTTAAGCAACCTGATCTGCTTGAAGACATCCCTCATTGCAGGGAGGTTGGACATTTTAGGAGCAGTTTTAAAGGTTCCTTACAACCCAAAGCATTCTATAATGGCAGGCCCCTTAATATCCCATAAATAGCGTAAAGATTCTGAAATCCAAAAACAGATTTGTGGAAACTGTTGGACAGCTTGGGGTATGTGTTCTTTGTCTGCTCTTTCAGAATCAAAGTGTGATCCTAAAATACCTATATGACAAACTGGTTTTAAATTTGTCTAAAACCACTTCCTTACTCCCAGACAGAGCAAGAATTGTCATTTTATCCTTCTCTGTTCTCCTTAACAACACTGGCTATGCAGCTGCTCTATTCAAATGCTTGCTTTATTCTCCCCTACAATCTCCTCCTTCACTCTGCCTCATCCCCCTTTTCTCTTAATTTTCTTTCTGCTTTTTGTTCTTTATTCTTCCTTCTTTGCATTGGCAATTCCCACTGTAAATCTCAGATTACCTCTTGCGTTTTGTTTTCATTTTTAAACCATTGTTTCCTATATCATCCCTTAATAGATCCTTCTTTGTTTCTTCCTTCCGTTTCTCTGATGTTCACTGCACTCTGCCTCACTCTGTCATCTCTTACCTGCACCTGGCAGTGAGTGGCTACATTTGAGCCGAGAGAACTCTCCTGGGAGCCGGCTCTGTTTGGCCAGTGCAGAGTGAGGGAAAGTGGCTGCTCTTCCTGGAGCTTTGCCAGAGCTCTGCTCCCGGACATTGACTGGAGGTAGCAGCCATTTTAAGTAAATTAAGTAAAGCTGCTCATTTGAAGGCAAGTACAGAACTTAATGAAAATCACCAAATATAAGCTATTTAGGGCTTAAAATTGAGCCCTGAAATTGGCTATTGGATTTACTGCAAAATATCAACTTTTAAAAATATGAAATGGTTTGATGATGAATTTATACAGATTTAAGCTTAATAAAGTTGACAAGTACTGAAAGAATGACATGGAGGTAGATTAAATATATATGTCTGTATGACTCTTTCAGTGAGGCCTAAAAAAGAGGAAAAGAGGACAAATACAGAAGGAGCTGTACCTTAATACAGTTCATCTGAACTGGCAGTATTAAAACTGTGGAAATTATTCACTGTTTACAACAAAGCTAAGTAACCTGGCAATACGGGAGTATTCTATTTTGGCAAATCTAAATGTTAACTGTTATGATAGCAATATGTAAAATTAAATTACAAGATCAGTTAGGCATTTTTCATCTACTTGGTTCCATTTTTTAAAAGCTAAGTTCTCAATTAGTCTAGTCCTCAATTAGTCTAAAATGGAACTAATCTAAGTCAAAAAACATGTTTCTACAATAAAACTTGCAGTTTTTTCAGTACCATGACACTTCATTTTAACCTTCAAGCTAGTTGGAGTAGTCACTTTCTGTCAAAAAGACTAGCATGGTTTGTTAGTCACAGGAGGCTTAAAGAGGCTTAAATTGCTTCATAATGAATTGCTTAAAATAAAAATACACTTTATACAATGTTAATTGGATTAGCTTGGCTTATTTGGGCCTTTCTTATATTTGTTTCTTTGGAACTGGCCCAGGTCAAGTAATTCATATACCAGATTGAATTAAGCTCATATGTTCTGATTCAGCTGTCGTTACTATCTTTTAACTTCCAGTTAAGAGGGAGTTGGTTGCTAGAAACACAAAAAAAAAATTGTTTTCTTCTAGTGGCTAGTTGATCAAAAACTGTCTTTACATCTTGATTTTCTTTGGTTCTGGAGTGCTTTTCCTTATCCTAATGATTGATCTATCAAGTGAAACTGTCTCCGGGGAAGAACCAACAGAAACACTGCAGTCCCTTGCACGTGAATCCTCAAATCATCTGAGAAGCAATAACCCACAAGTAAATAGGGACATAAAGGAGGGGCATGGAATGCCTAGAGCCAGCCCTATGGGAGGTGGGATAGTTAATAAAATTAAGAATTTTCTATTGCTGTAAGAAAGCAGTTTTGCTGCCTTTAATGATTCAGAGTAGCAGAAACAGGTTAGAGCAAGTGTTGAGAAACTCTTAATTACAGTGTTGATTTAGGGCAGGCAGACCATACAGTCCAACATAAACAGAGTGCAGAAAGCAGAGACATAAGTGTTAGAACAACTCACTTTCAACTGCCCTAATTTATCTTTCTCAGCTTTAGTCATCTCTCTTTCATGCACAAAGCTATGCATATTTCATCCTTGGAAAATCAGCCTGCACTTTTATTAAACACTGTTATTTTCACACTTCTGATTTCAGCTATGTATTTCCTTATGAGCCTTACTATTTGGTCTGAATAATTGGTATTATGAATTACCCAGAATAAATATGCAGAATAATTCATGGACTAGGTGTAAAACAGAATGCCAAGTGACAGTGAATGAAATTCTGAAAATTTTACTCGACCTACATTAATGATCACTGTATTAATATCTTATGAAAGGAACTTCTGTCAGGCTGTGTATTGATGTGGAGGCTGGAGATATATAGATGGTGGATAGTGAAAGGGAGGAAGGTGAAATGTGGCCACCATGTACAGAATAGATGGAATGTTAAATAGTAACAGTCATACCTTGATTTTCTTCTGGGCAGCTTATTTTTTTGGTGGAATTTTCAGTGTAGTAACAACTCAGTAATGAAAAAGCTGTAACTTGAAAATTGGAAACTATTCAAATAGTACAACTTTTCATCTATGTACTAATTTTGATTTGTTTTTAAATTTTCATACTTGACCTATTTGTGTTTGAGTTTCAGAATATATTTAGAAATTATATTATGACACGTGATTATTAAATATATTCTTCAGCTAAGCAACGTGGCACGATTTGCTTTGTAATAGCTGTAAACTTCACAGCTGGTATGAGCTTATAATTAATTTCTTATGCTAGGAGTTTGTGAGGGAAGTGTGGAAATACTGCAACTATTTCTTTGTCTAGCAGTTGCTCTGAATAGGTGGCTATTTGATCTGGGCTTCTAAATCACACTGTTTAAAAGCTTATATTTAGTTAGTCACTTTCAGTTCAGTCTGACAGATATTTCCTCAGAGGTGATGATTCAGATTGCAGCAGTTTTCCCTGGGAAGAGGGAGTGTGCACAGATTTCTTTTTTTTTTTTTTCCTTTCGAGCCTCTCTTCCTTTCAGGAAGCAGCAGTGAAATGCTGTCTCCAGGTAAGACTTCAAACCCCATGATTCCTTGGGAGAGCATGCGCTGAAAGCTTCCAGTTGTCAAAGTGCTCTTGCCAGACTGGTCGACTATTTGTCATACACCAAAACTGAAAGAAGAAAATAAATATACTGTCCTTTTGTTGATCTTTAAATACAGAAAATCCAAAGGTAACTGTTCCTTAAACATTTGTGTGTTGGCTGCGTGGGTTTCTGCATGCAAATGGATCTGGTATTGCTATGGGGATATAGATTTCCTGTACTGGATTGTAAATTTGTACAAATATTTAAACCAGCAAATAATCAAGAGTACTGCATACTAGTCCCACTTTGGACATTGGCTGGCCTGTCTTTCAAATTCATTTATTAACCAGTATTTTTTCATTTGGACTGGCTTCATTCATTAAAGGAAGGTCTTGACCTTGACAAGAGGGTTGAACAGTGCAGTGATTGTTGCCTTTTAAGAAGCACTATGGAAGGGAATATGAATCACAGTCCTTAGGATAAAGTTCAAAACCAGCTAGCTAAGTCAAGGTATATATTTGAACCAACTGCTGTACTAGCCACTATAGATAACCTGGTGACTAACTAATTTAAATATAACTTTATTGACGACAGAATTTTAACATTTCAGCTGCTATGTTTTTCTCGCTAAATATATTTTTATACTGATAGCTCAGACCCAGGGGAAAGGGATACACATAATCCTTTTCTCCCTCTGATGTGGAGTCATCAGTAGTTTTATGTAGCCTTAGGAGTAATAGTGATGTGGGTAGAAGTGAAGCTAATGGGAAGTTACACAGACAGAGCTTGGTATATTGTGGTTTACTGCAGTATTGCTTTAAAATGCCTTGCAAGGTTTTCTGCACTCCCAGCAGCAGCAGCAGCAGCGCTGCCTGGAACAGATGCAATGGTTTACCCCATCCTTAGGAGCTTAATGTTGTCTCACAGCATGGTCTGCTCAGGAAGCTTTGCTGCTCGCTTTACATATTGAACTGGTAAATCGGGGGGAGCATAAGCAGTGACTTACTAGATATCAGAAACCTCTCCTGGAATTAATTTCAACTAAAATGGGTGTGCATGCCTCAGAAGATATTTAAAGGAAAGAACAAAAGATACACCTGGACCATTTGATGTCAGAAAGGACAGTGTCGACAGTTTCACACTGTCACCTTTCTTAAACTGTTAATTGATTTGGCTTTACATTGTTACATTACAAAAACAATCCTAAAAAATGCAGTCTTAGACATGTAAATGCCATATGATTAACTAAATAGCAATGCAGCTAGGTATTCAGCGATGCCCATCTTTCAACGTAGTTACTCAATTAAAGTAAGTGATTTGGGTCTCATTTAAAATGACATTGAGATTTAGAATGGTCTCCTCAATTGACTAAAAGCCTGCAAAATGTGGAGGTTCCTGTTGTGATTTCATAAAATTGCTATACAATTGCTGTTCATTGATGTCTGTATTGTATTAGTACTATTGGGTCTCAAAATAATTACAAAATTATATGATCTGCCCTATTTCATATGGAGCTCCTTTTCTAGCAGATATAAGCCTCAACCATTCCACATACATTTCCATTCCGAAGTTTAAACTTATGTATTGATTTAGCAAATAATTTGCATCACTAGTTTTTGTCTTGTACATATAAAGACGAGTTTTAACATGCAGCATGACTAAATTGTAAATATTTCGGTTTTCCCTGGGTTTATATTTCATTTGAAAGCATCAGAAAGATCACAGTCTAATAATACCTCCCCGGTCTGCTGATTTTGACCTTAGGGTTTTCTAATGGACAAATCACCGATGATTTCATGTGTATGTGTATAAATAGAGCGGGTATGTATATAAATAGAGCGAGTAGATAGCTATACCTTCAAGTAAAGGACTGCTTTGATGTAAAATAGCGTTTTACGCGGAGAGATCGTAAGGTCACCGAAGGCAAATCTAACACCCATCAGTAGCTTTGTACACGAAGTGTCTCCGCCCCCCGGCCCCCCTTCCCGGCGGTGCCATCGCCTCGGCTGCCCGGAGCCGGCGCGGGCTGGGCGCAGGGAGCGGGCAGGAAGCGATTGTGCAGCGAGGAGCCGCTCCCGTATCAGAGCGAGCGTCCCTGTGCGCTCTCGCTCTGATAAACCTCAATCACTGCAAGCTTGATTGTTAATTAAGGAAAATCGGTACCCGGCTCCTTTAAAGGTCCCCTAATAGAAAAGGGGGTGGAGAAGAGTGAAGACTGGTGTCTTTTTAACCTTGCTGAAGGACGCAGCAGTATTTATTGACGTATGCAAATAACCAGGGGGAGGAGGTGGAGGAGGAGGGTGCTTGGAAAAACAGGAACCAGAATCAGTTTCTCATTGCAGGGTGAGAGCTCTGAGTTCCGGTGTAAGAGAAAAGAGACGTGGCGAAATTGCTGTATATCTCTGCCCTATAAGCACATCTCTCATTTAGACTGAAGGGAAACAAGGCATCAAAAAGGGTGAAGCATCTTAAAAAATATTTTAAAGGCAATCTAGCACGATCAAAGGTTACATATTCCTAAATGGGGGAGGGGAAAGATTACGGTTTTGCCTTGCAGTATGCTATAGCATAGGACTAGCAATAGGACGAGATTTTTGGCTGGCAAATGATTAAAACAGACTGGCTTGTGGTATGAATGACAATGTTAATAATGTGTCTTTGTGGTTTTTTTCCCCTACTGTTTCAGCTGCGCAAACCATGCAGGATGATTTACTGATGGACAAAAGCAAAGCCCAGCCCCAGCAGCAGCGGCAGCAGCAGCAGCAGCAGCAAGATCCAAACTCAGCAGAAGCCCCCTCTACACCCATTTCGTCGGAGACACCCAAACCAGAAGACAACAGTTCAGTGACTAGTATCGGCACATCGGCGGCTCCTTCCCAAAATAGCAAGGAGAAGATGCAGATGGAGTCTCCCATTTTGCCTGGCTTGAGCTTTCACCAGCCTCAACAAGAACCTGCAGCCGGCACCTCCTTGTCTCCCTCGTTTGGCAGCACCTGGTCTACAGGGACCACAAACACGGTGGATGATAGCTTTTTCCAAGGGATTACTCCAGTCAATGGGACAATGCTTTTCCAGAATTTTCCACACCATGTCAACCCTGTATTTGGTGGCACTTTCTCACCCCAGATTGGCCTAGCTCAGACTCAACACCACCAACATCAGCAGCAGCAGCAGCAAGCTCAGCAGCAGCAGCAGCAGCGGAGGTCACCTGTGAGTCCTAATCAGGCACCTTTCGCCCAGAGAAATGCTGCTTACAGCCATCAGCCCATCATGACCAGCAAACCGTCTTCCTCCTCTGCCTCTTCTTCTTCCTCCTCCAGCTGGAATAACCATCAAAATGCAGCTTGGAGTACACCTTCCAACCCTTGGGGTGGGCTGCAGGCTGGTAGGGACCCTCGAAGGGCAGTTGGAGTGGGGGTTGGCGTGGGAGTGGGAGTTGGCGTGCCCTCCCCCCTCAATCCTATTTCACCCCTTAAAAAACCCTTCTCCAGCAATGTCATTGCCCCTCCGAAGTTCCCACGGGCTGCACCCTTAACCCCCAAATCCTGGATGGAAGACAACGCGTTCAGGACGGACAATGGCAACAATCTGTTGCCTTTTCAGGTAAACGACTACACGCACCTTCTGCATGATGACAGCTATCAGAAATTTATATTTTTTGTAGGGCTGTGTTTCATATTACTGTTCTGTCTGAGTGGCATCTCCGTAAGTCATATTTTCATCAAATAGTCACCTTACATGAAAGAAGTGAGGTTGAACCTAGGGAGTGCATACACAAAGATTGCCAATTCTAGCTTAAGGTTTAAAATCTTATTTTTCTTGTAACTTATTGTTAAATGTGGTGTATGGGGTTTTTTTGTTGTTTTTTTGCTCTTTTTTTAGCATCTGAAAGGTAGTAGCCTTCATGAAAAATAGGTTCGGCAGACTAGATTCCCTTGGTGCTGTGTTAGAATTTTTTTCATATTCTCCCGTATGTGAGAAAGCTAAGATGTTGAAATTGCTGGCTTCAGTTTTCTAACTAGGTTGTTAATTTTAACCAAAGGTGCTTCTTGACCTGAAATTCAGTTAATTATTTTATCACCATTGCAATAACTAATTGTCCTTATGTTGTGGTGGGATTTAACGGGGTGTCTGCTCACATAAGGCATCCATATGAAAAGCTGTGTACATCTAATACGTACACCCTGCTGTTGTATGCACAGTGGACGTTTTGAATACATCTCGAAGCAGCGTGGGTGTGTATGGAAAGAGTGGCGTATCTGTCCTTTCCAGTAAGGAAATGCCTAATACAATTGACATAATTTAGAAATGGCAGGGAAGTATTGTATAAAATAAACCATTTTATGCTGTTCAGAATATTTGCAGGGAAAAGAGACAATAGGACACGACCTTCAGAGCCATATTGCAATGGAGTCTATTTACTAGCTACATAGCTCTGAAATATTTAAAGCTGCAGTGCCCTTCACTGTTTTTTTTTTTAATCTATGACGACAAAGCAGATCAATTGCAAATGAAACTGGGCCAAATGGAAGATTTGCAATTTTAATGCAGAATGAAACCTGTCATGGTGTGAAATCCATTTTAAGTTGGAAAAAAGCAGAGCTTGCACTTGCAGTTATATCTATACTAGGTGAAGTGAATCTCAGACTTTTTCTAGGTTAGCTGTTTTGGTGTCAGATAAGTCAAAATTTTCTGCTTTGAAATATAGTTAAATCATTTGTATATGCTCGCTCTTCAGGTAGTTGTTTTCTCAAGAAAGTATGACCTCTCAAACATCTTTAACTTATCAGTTTGGTAAGAATAGCATTTAGATTGACACTTAGTTTTAGAAACACAGTAAAAAAAGAAATCAAACAAATGTATCCTCAGCCCCATTATTTTAGGAGACTGTTGAAATAAAATATATGCACTTTGCAGTCCTATTCAAAGAGGACATCTTATAGTCAGCCCTGAATTTTCATTTTGCTGCTTCATTCTGTTTAAAGGGAGAGTTGCAATTTTTTTATTGGCTGCCCTAAATGAAGGTGGAGTGGCTTCTGGTGAGCTGCTGGTTAATGTCTCTGAAGCACTGAAGGCTGGAGGAAGATTACACTTTAGACACAATATGCCTGCTGTAAATACTGTGTTGCACAGAGCACAGCACCACAAAAGCTAATAGCTCCCAGCCATGTTTTACGAGTGGGAAATGTGTTTCAATTTACAAATATTCTTAATTGTCTTCATGTAAGACATTACAAATTTTGGTATATTTGAATTAGTAGTGAAAACAACAGTAAATGGTCTTATTTCTGTGGTTTGGTTAGTGAGATACATCTTTAATGAATACAGAACTTTATTATTGTGACTGTAAATTGTCACAAATTAAACTGGCAGATACTTACTCATCACAAGGAAAAAAATAGCTAACTCCTCTTAAAGGAAAGTTCTTTTGATTTTAAAATTAAGGTTTCAAAAAAACTCAAGTATTAGCTAATATGTAAATTGGAAACTTGTTTTCTTCTCTGTGAATTTAACCTGGTATTTTCATGTTCAACTGAAAGCAATTTGCTTAGACTAGTCTCAGCACCAGCTGGTATAACAGTCTGATATCGGAGACTCAGAACGCTTGTATTTTTTTTTTCCTATTAGGCTCCTTTTTTTTTTTTTTAATACAAGCTGCTGAATTTTGCTTATTAAAAATTGTGATCTGGGTTACTATTGATTACTGCTATATTTAACAAAATGCCAAAGACATCTTGAATCCATAGGATTGGTAGGAGGCAACTGTTTAGTGGCACTGATAAAAGCGAAATTCAAATTAGTCTAGGAGTTTAATATTTGCTGCCAAGGTTCTGGTTGTCTTTTTTCTTCTTTCCCCCACCCCTAAATTGAGCAATATGTTGACACAGTAAGTTCTGCTTGTCAGCACTATCAAGTAGTTCAGGCAAGTTTATCCATTTACATCTGCCACCCTCCATAATTGTGTTGTTTTGAGCAACTTTAGAAATACCTTCCAGTAAACTTTCTAGCAACACGCTTATACACTTTAGCAAGTTCTTTGTGTTAACCTGTTATTTTATGTTAGGGTTATGAGGCTTTCTAAGAAAGAAGTAAACGTCTTGTAGTAAACTATTGATAGTAACTATTAATATGTTCACTGTTTGAAATAACATCAGGGAGAGCTGTTTGGTAGTTCAGGTCTTTGCAGTGATCACAAATTTTGATCAGAAATATCTATAACTGAGATTTGTGTTCTGAGTCTATAATATTTGAAGACTGTTGATACTCAGCTATTGATAATCTTGATCTAGGAAAAAATGGTCAATTTGAAAATATTTCTCTTAAAACATGTATAAAGCAATATGCTAGATATTTTAATCCTTTAATTTGAGTAATACTTTAGTGCATCTTGTATGTCAAAACCAATTGGTGTCTATCCCAAGGAGTTGTGCTGCAGAACATATCAGAAGATTTAAAATACCACTTGATAGGGGGGGGCTCTGCTGGTGTTTGCCTTGTGATTGGTGTGGAAAGGCCACTAAAAATGCTTTGAAGGAGACTACGTTCGTACACTTACTGGGAAAAATTGATTGCAATATATATTAAAAAAATGGAGATACAAAGCTGATAGTTGAAACGAAAAAGAGAAGTGATCAGTCTGGAATGAAATATAATGTAGCAAGTAAGAGTTGGAGACAGGATCAGGGGGACAGGTGTGGAACTAGGCCAGATAAGAAATACAAAAACATGGCCAGTTTGTTCTTCTGAATATTTTTTTGCTTGTGATCGGTTCAGGTGAAGGGTCTCTGACTGTCACATGGCAAGCAGTTGCGTTGTGCTATTATGTTAGGTGATCCTCAGCTCTGGCGTTTGAGGCTGGCATTAACTGATTGTCCCTGGGACGCCGTTCTCCCGGCAGTGGCTCAGTTCCATTTTCCAGCAGAGTGGTGGGGCTTGTACTGAACAATTGTCATCTCCTGCTTCTGAGCTTCTCTTTCCCTTCACTTGTCTCAGGTAAACAGTGTATTGCTTTTGGCCATGTGAAGATACTGGGACACAGCTTGTGGGGTTAGGAGGATTGATAGTGCCTGAAATAGATCCTTGGAGGCAAGGATAAGAAATTCTCTTTGCAGGGAAGATAGAGAAGGAATTAAATGTTTGCAGACCAGTAGTCTAATTATGTCTACCTTGCAGATTTTTAATTATAGCAACACTGTAACAATTTTCCAGAAACTGTGCTGAGTTTTGTTGTTTTCCCTGTTTTTTAGAAACAAAAAATGCATTGCAGGTTGTGCTCTGAAGATTCTGGCATGCATCAAACCATTCTTGGCAGCTTTACTGATAAATATTTCTCTAGCAGAAATAAAAAAGATGGTGCTTATTGTGTATAAAGACAGTTTTAACGTGCTATCTTTTGCAGGGAGACTGAGAAAGGATTTTTGGGGCAGCATTTTGGTGTGGTGTTTGTTTCTTCATGATTTCAATTGGAATTACTCTGGACCAGATAATGATAAGTTATATGTAGGAATTTTATATAACTTCAATATTTCATACTTAAACAAAATGCCAATTCTAATATGCAGTGAGTTTGTGTTTAAATATAAGTGTGTATATATGTATAAATGTAGAGTTCAAGTATTGGAACATTCACGAGTGTAACAGCTGAAGTTCTGTGTTTGAGTAAAGGAGTTTTACTGGCTAATACACTCTGGTGACTAATTTTAAAAACCTTTTTTAAATCTAGAGGGTTTTTTTCCATCAGAAATAGTTGTATGCAACTATGTAATAAGTCTATTTAAAGATTAATTTTTAAAACACTATATTTCTTTAGTCTAAATCTGTCATTCTCTAGCTTCTTGTCAGTTTAGTAGGTAATCGCACTTAGTAGTGTTACTGTTGCCTTAAAAACTATTTCTTAACATTTAGTCCAGTCTTAATTTTTCTTGCATGATGATGCACAAGCACTGGCAGCCTGCAACTTTATGGACAAAAAGAAAAAAAAAAAGGAGGAAAGTACCTAGGTCTTTTTTTTCCACCCCCACCTTTCTTTTGTTGGTGCTATTAACTAGCACTATTTGTAGCCGGATTCTGAGTACTAAAATGTGGGAGCACATATTGTGGTATCTCAGTAGTCTTCCAGTGTAACAGATAAAAGTAACACATGATGTTCTAGCTAAGTAGTTGTGAAGTATTTTACATTTTTTGTTAGATTTTAAATTCAATCGAATTGTAAATGTCTGCATTTTCAAATTAACTTAAACATAGTAATAGTACAAGAAGAAAAGCACATGGCTCTTTCATATTCCAAGTATGATGATTGAGCACTAATTGCTTATTGATCAGAGTTTTGATTTTAAGTAATCAATCATAGTTAATCTGTCAGAGTTAGTGAAGGCAGAGCAAAGGTCTGAGTTCAGTAGGCAGTTGATGTTCTGATCAACTCTGTACATAGACAAGACTTCCTTAAAAACATTAAAGGTATTAATATCAAACAGTGAATCAATAATTCTGTCTTAAAATTTTGATAAAGGATTTATCTGTCTTGGGGAGGAACAGTAGAAGTGAAGGTGAAGGGCATGGTATTTGTTTTGCAATTTCCCTACTTGGATCATCTCTCCAAGTTTTCATTTATTTGCCTGGACTGCTTTTGTGAATGGAATGTAAGAGGAAGAGAGACCTGGAAAAGTAGTGTTTTCAGGTTCCAGGTTCGTTTTTCAAGGAAAAAAAAAAGAGTTTGCTGAGTGAATGATGAGTATTTCCATTTGTTAGCAGTTGGTAAAATAGCTCTCCTTTCATTAAGGTCACTCAAGAGTAATTTCTAGCAGACGTGTACTAAGGGGAAGCTAAAATACAGCACTGTTTAGTTTAAAGTTTGAAAGTGATCTTAAACAGTACACATCTGAATTTTGCTTCTCTTCTAGACTTTACAGTTTTAAGGCTATTGTGATGTCTTACACATTCTGTACCTAAATTTAGGGTAGCATTGCCATGTTTTGTTTCATTATTTTTTAAAATCAAATTTTTCCATGTTTCACAAAAGCATTGCTTTTAAGCAATTGTTAGAATGCTGCACATGGTGGTACTAAGCAGTTGTCTCATTAGTTAGAATAATGTAAAATTTTTGTATATAGAATTAGATCTTCATTTGTGTAATCATTTTATTATTATGTGCAAATTTTAGAATTTTAAAAATGCAAGTTGTGAAAGGTCACAGAAATTTTGTGTGTGTTTGTTCAGACTTGGTTGACATTTTCGTTTTCATAAGTTTCAGTTACATGATTCTGTCTTTTCCTACAAGCTATGAGTAGCATTTGTAAATCACAATTAATTGATGTTTTCCTTTTCCTCCTTGTTGTAGAGAAGTGGCGTTATCCCTTTATTGCTTGTTTCTCAAGCTCCTTCCAGAGACAGAGTTGTCAATTTTTCTAAGATCTTACAGAAAAGAAGCACGGTGCCAATCAGGATAGATATTAATCTGCTTTGTCACAACAGTGTTAGAAGGGATAATGTGAAGTCCGTTCTGCAGAGGTAAATAAGAGGCACAGGGTTTGGGAAATTAATTTTCTTCTCAATGTTCAATCTGAGAAGACTAAAAAATCATAGGTTTTTTTCTGAAATATTTAGAAAATAGGTCTTTGAAAACAGAACGTCCACTGCAGTCTCTTAGGTTTGCTGTTTGTGCGAATCTCAAATTAGGCATGAAAAAGTAATGACAAACAGATTGGTTCGTATGAAAACTTTCATTTTATGCTACATACCAATTATTCAAGAATTAAGAATTTTTCATCGGGGAAGAGAAAAGAAGCAAAATATTTAATTTTTTTTGATACTGACTTTTCCTTTAACTGTGTATGATGTTCTCTGTACATCTTCAAGATTCTGGAGAAGTACTGCTCCTGCTCTTCCTAATTCTTTTTTTCTGGATGGCTTTGAAAAATTTGCAAGAATTTGCAACAGTTTTCTTCTAAATTCCTAGAGTCTAAATAAACTACTTAAGCAAATCCACAGATTCTGTTGCATGATTCACATGATTCATCACCCAAGTTAAGAAGCTTTTGATCAATTCTATAGTTCTTTGTTCTTGGTTTAACAAAGTTAATGAAAGTTATGTGTACAGAGTACTGTCAATAATTTTCAGTGGGCATGGCCCATTTTCTTTGTTTTATCCACCCTTGAACTGTTTGGCTGCTTTCAAACATCCATTTCTTCCTGTTCCTGAATTTTGATTCTTTTTTTCCAACAAGGCTTCTCATTTGAGTTGGCCTCCCCTATTCTGCTTTCTCTGTCAAAGCTTCAGGTTAACGAGGAAGACCCAATAAATCCCTGTAGTCGTAAGCCAAATCATGTTCACTTAGTCCTGTGCAAAATTAATAGCATAAGGGGTTTTAAAAATAGGTTTAATCAAATTCAGGGAGAAGGAAATTTTCAGTAATACTGGCTAGAAGTTCTAAATTCTAGAAATTTAGGCGTTTTAACCAAGTGATAATTTAGTCTGAACATGCAGAACTGATTTTCTTTCCCCATGCCCAAACTGAGATTCCAAAATGTATGACTTGGGGTGGATTTTCACACAGATTGACAAAAAACCACTTCTGACATAAATGAGAAAAGCATTCATTATGGCTTTATAATGGACTTTTTATATATGATTTTGTTTTATGTCATAGTTATAAATGGATGTTCTGGTGAAATTCACCTTTCTGATGTAGAAGAATTATTGTGAAGGTGCTCAGCTTAAGAAGATTCATCCTAAAAAGTTATTTTTGGCAACACTGTAGGCAACTTAAAGCTGATCATTTCATGAGAAATGTCAGACAACAAAGAAATTCACCCACCAAACCTCTCTGGGTTTTATTCTCTGAGTGAGGCTCTTTTTTGCAAGTAAGACTCATTTCCTAAATAAAGTCTTTGGAATTGTAGCTTCTTCTGGAAATGGCTGAAATAAACAGAGCAAACATTTTGATTTAAAACACTTGAATGGTTAGATATTGTTTTGGATTAAATGAAAGTTCTTAATTCCTTGTTGAAAGTTACTGCTTCATTCTGCTGAAGTATCTTAGTTTGTGAAAAAGATGTGTTAAAAGCATTAATGAGTTAACATAGAAGTAGCTAGTGTTACTCCCATTTACTGCATGACCTTAACATTTGTAAAGGGTTCACAAATTATTAATGCATTAACTAATTGTTAGCATATTAACAGGTGGCTTATAAGCAAATCTAATATCTGTTGATGTGCTTAGTAAGCATTAAGGTGTGTAATAACCAAGTGTGTAAAATGTTTTTAGCACACTTTGTGAGTTTGAAATTTTTTAAACTACTTATAAAGATAACTTTTAGTTTTAAATCATGATGCCCACAACAGTCTGACCTAATTATTTCACCTCGCTAAAAAATAATTCTCTTGCTCATTTATTCTCTCCAGGATCGTATTGTTTNGAGAACAGTGAGACCTCTGACAGTAACTGAAAGGGTTTTTCTTAAAACTCACAAAGCCTGAAGTAACAGCTGACTGTGCAGCAGGAAAACTAAGGCACAACAAGAGAGTAGAGGAAACAAAAGTCAGGAACAAGAAAAAGTAGGACTTTTAGAGTACAGAATGGAAGGGAAACTGTGGCATTTCCAAGTATGGCAATCCAACATGACAATATACCCATGTACTTTCTGTGGATGAGAATTTCTGCAAATAAAATCTTGAAAAGTTTGGACCAGATTCAACACTTAGTGGTAAGGATCCTCAGGAGGGTGGCTCCTGCTACTTTTGATTGCTGATAAGTGAAGCTGTACCTGTGAGTTCCGAGTAAAAAAATCAGCCATAATTGTCAGCGGATTTTACAGGCGATGTTTTGATACAAGTTTCTGCAGACAGTCTTACCTCCCTTGTCTAAACAGAGGTACACTCTTCTGATACGGTTTTACAAAGTAGTAGATTACTTATATAGCAATTTTTTCTCACCAGGCAAGGGAGAAGTACTTGCTGTTGTGTATGCCATGCAGAACTGCTTGAAAATACACTGTAGTAAATTTTACAGGTTTTTTGAAAGGCTTTGCTATTGTATAGGAACTGGAAAGTTTTCTTGCAAATTATTTAGCTTGCACAGTAGCTCTGTTCAAATATAAACTTGAACTGGTGAATGTCTCAAAACATAGCTCAGTCCTTGGCTCCGCTGGACATGTAGAGCAAGGAGAATTAATTTAAAAGAACAAACACAGTGAAAATAACTTTTTTTACGAATACAGGCGTGCATAGATGGAAAAGGCATCTATGAAATGTGTAGTTTTTCATGCAACCTATAATTTTGTTTACCTTTTCACACGTAACATTAATATTTGTGGTTTATAATTGTCCAGAAATCAACTAAAAACTACTGTATTTCTCATTCTTACTGATTGATGAGGTTCTGCTTTATGGTGAAGATTGAGTTCTTGATGTCGTGACCTTGTAGTTAGTGCTGTTAAATATCGGTCTGCTTTGCTGCAGTTCTTCAGCTCTTTTTGTATGATGAGCTTATCTCTTCTGGGTTGATGATGTCCTGTAAATATTATTGTTATGTTTCTACTTTAATAACCGACATTACTCATTTCAAGTATCTCAAGTGATCTCAATGAAACTGGTCTCAAGATTTGCCCTTAAGAAACTGCATTATTCACATTTCTTCAGCAGATTCTGTTGAGCACTAGCAGTTCTTTCCCGTTTTGCCATTTTCTTTCTTAGCCCAATTGCACTGGTTACGTTTTTATCTCCATTTCTGTGGTTACTTTGCCTGTAGCACCATGTGAAATGCTTTCCGGAAGTCCTTGTTAGATCAGCCGTATCCTAATCTTTCAAGAAGCAGGGATCACCTTTTCCAGGGTACTGTGTCAATAATGCATAATGCTACATTATTTCTGTACTTTGTAAGAGAGGAAATCCTTTAATTTCAGTCATAAAAACTAGAAACAGTGTTTGTCATCTATAGTTTCATATCCTGCTTTGGTTATTGCAGCTCTTTCATTATTATTTTGCTGGTCAGTTGTACGCAGTACTGACATTGTTACTTGGACTAGCTGTAGTGGTTCCACTGACGGCCTTGCTGACTCTGGCTCCTTTTGATTATGATGTTGCCATGCACCTCATCTGTTACTGAGTTGGATAGATGATACTGCTTTCTCTTACTATCCATCTGTCTTTTCTGTTTACCCTTGTTTACCTGATTTTCCTCTATGCATGTGAAAAGCAGTTGTGAAGGCTACATAATTTTCTCCTGACTTCTTCTGGTGTTTTTAAATTTTTTTTCTCAGTTTTGCTAGACTTTTTCTAGACTTTCATTGTTCAAGGTATTCATGCTGACCTTCCTACAGTTTCTCTGAATATATGTAAGTGGCTGAACATCCTGGTTCTTTCCTTGTAGCAACATACTCTTGAGGTGCCTGTCAGTTTTTATTACGCAGTACAAAAAAAAAGGAGAATTCTTTTGCGAATCAGATAGGCTTTTATCTCAAGACATTTTTCCTGTCTGGAGCAATCTTTACTAAATTCTGCGTGTGCTAATCAGTTTACCTCTTATGATGTAAAAGGAAAGTGCTTTTCTTGCTCCTATAAATATGGTTTTCAATTTCTGCATAAAGAAGGTTTCCTTTTGGTTAATTGGCTGTTCATACTTGTACTTGTGTCTTGTAAGTGATTTCTGAATGATTTTAATTAAATCCAAATGTGCAGCAGTAATTTGAATGCATAACATCTACCTGACAACACAAATGCTTGTGGCCTCTTATCTAAGGGGAAGAATTGTTTATTCTGGTTATTTTAAAGAATTTTAACGTAAGTGTTCAGGCATTTTATACATTATATAGTTAGTTATTCTATTCTTCATATCCTCTAGGCCTTTAAGCCCTTAGGCAATAAAAGATGGAAGTATGCATAGTGTGATTCAGTTACTATTTTAATATATTATAATATGAAGGTAATATATGTAATAAATTTATTCTGAATTTGTTATTAAACTTTTTTTTTCATATGTGGGATGATTCAATTCTTGCCATGGGAAAAATTCGTTTGTTTATAAAATTTAATCTGA
>VWZV01001012.1:34944-151673 GCA_013397155.1 Irena cyanogastra | reverse complement strand
AATGGAATTGCTTGCATCTAGTTGATCTGAAGAATTGCTTCTAATTAAAACATTATTTTGGACTGGGATTTTTTTGCTCTGCTTCTGTTCTTCTTTCCTCTAAGTGGAGCTTGATGTTACAAGTGGTCTTTGGATTGCTACTGTCTGCTGTTTCCTGCTTGTTCAGTTGCATATATGCAGCCTTTGGTAATTTGCTGGTGATCAAATATGTAATAGCAAATATTTTTAAATTAGGGTTTCTAACATAATGACACCTTAGGAAAAGGTTTGCCTGGTATGTCACTAGCTGTACAGGAGTCTTCAATTCATGTTTGGAAGTAGGTGCACAGCTTGAGAAAGCCTGTAGTTCTGTTTCCCTTACATGAAGGTGTCAGGCAGTTTGGGATTCTGTGACTGATCATGTCCATGACAAAGTCCCAGGATGGACAAGATTTGCAGCCTAACTATTCTCAACCCCCTTAGGAAGAAGGTGACTGAGTGGATTGTTGTGTGCCACAATTTATCATACATATTAATTGTTCTATATAATAGTATAAAGTTAGGACTTGGGTAGTCCACGTGAGTAATTGGTAAGTAATTAGTAATTAAAAGTATATGGCAACTAATAGGTTAAATTTTTTCTTTAAATCCTGCTGGATACAAAGTTGCACGCTGCAAAGGTCACCTCCTTGTCTTCTCTGGGAGCTGTTTTTTGTTGCGAGTGTTTCTGGCCTGGTTTAGGCCTATGAGTAAATATTGGTGAATAGCCTCAGTTCCCCCCGGCCTTACGGACAATGATCTCCACTGTACCATTTCCTCTTCTGAAATGGAACATGACTGTCCTCTCTAAGGACAGTTCTCCACACCTGTAGGTGAGGATCTTGTCCTGTGTGAACAGCTGAAATGTGGTACCTCTCTTTTGTTGAAACAGCTACTGGAGCTCTGACACCTACAAGGTTTTTGTCAGGAGGCACTGTTTCCTGAGCACAACAGAAATGGAACAGGAGCCTAACATGAAATGTGTCAGTTAGATGTTATGTTAGTCACATTTTTCTTAAAAGGACAATGATTTAGGGTGGGAGACAATATTTTATTTGTCATCAGGCTTAAACATTTCAATGACACTTTTTTTCCCCCCTCTTAACAATATATTCCTTGTCACTGATGATCAGTAACTGTAGACAAAACTGCTGTTTCAGAGAAATCCTTGAGTCTCCTTAGCTTGGTGACCATAGTAAATGAAGCTACTGGGCAGTGGTGCTCAGACATCTGTTTGACAGTGGTTACTTGTGTTCTTTTCTATCTCCCATTTGGTCTCGTTATGCTATCATACAGATTGTAAATTTTTGAGACAATTGCTTCCTTGTACAATATGTTTCTACTGTCTTTTGCATTCTGTGGTCCAGCCTGCAAAGTGGGATTATTCAGATCTATTCTCGCTGTAGCATCCCCAGTACTCCCTCCTCCTTTGCATCTCTGCAGTGCTTTCATTTTGTGATTTCAGGTTTGCACTTGTGCTGATTTGTTTGGCAAGGAGTTCTTAGGTCAATGTTACTTTTTCCATGCTATGGGACACAGTCAACATTCTACTGAACAGAGTGGTAGAAGCCCGAAGGTAACTTATCAGTACTGAACTCTTGCACAGCAGGCCAATGAACCAGTTAAATTATGTCATTTTAATAGCACAAGGGTATAATGAATGGGCTTGTAAATTCTACTGCTGACATATTTTTTTTTTCCACTTGCTTGTTTTTGTGAATTGATGGTCATCTTGGGTGTAACTACTTTAATCCTATATTTTACAAGTGTTAGAACTGTTTGTTACTGGAATCAGTAACTATAATAGAAAGTGGATACATCAGCTTTTTGAGATGCATTCAGCAGCAGGACTGGTGAGCAGATTTTTATCTAAAGCATCACATTGAACGAAATATGACTAAACATAAATCCTGTCACTGAATGCTCAGTCAGTTGTACTGTCTGCAGATCATTCCCTACAGTAGTGTAATGGCTGTAAAAATAATAGATGTTTTGTTGATTCTTCTGATTTTTTTTTTCTTGTTGTGGGGGTTTTTTTGGGTTTTTAAAACACATTGTTCAATTGTTTTCATGGCAAAAGATGATGCTTGGAATATTAATTGTATTATATGGTTGTATTTCTGTTTGCAGAGATGGAAGTAAGGTAGAAGATGGTGTTCCCCTTTGGAGCATTTGACTCTGTTTTTGGCTGTCATTGAATAGAGAAATATCACTAGTGATCATGTAAATAGTATGCTTGGCATATTATAAAAATGTGTATTGCAAGAAGAACTAAGTTATCAGCTCTTTTTAGGAAAATGCAGGGTAAATTCAATTACTTTCTTCCCCCACTTTGTAAGCAAATATTGAATATTCAGGAACTTGACAGGATATTCTATTTAGTGAGTCTGATGCCAAGTCTTATAGCTATAAAGACTGAACTTTCTTCTGTATATTTTGAACATGTACATTAAGGGTGTGCAAAAAGGGAATCTCAACTGCAAAATAAAGGGACATTTTAAGCAAATAATACAATTTTGTTAGTTTTTATAATTCTATATAAATATTCTATATAAATCTTCATGTTTCTTTGCTTTTTAGTTAATCTGAAAATGAAAATTACAAGCATTTCACTAAAAGATTTTAGAACTCAGAAATTATAAGGGGTTAAAGTTTGAATACAACTTTACCTTTCTTTGTGGAAAAATTGCTTGAGTAGGTCAGGTTTTCAAGGCTTTTGGATTCTCTCCGAGTTCTTGCATGTTAACTATAAAAGTTTATATAACACAGACAAGGTGACTAAATATTAACTAGAGTCTTGAAATATTATTTTTCAAATTACATGGAAATGTTTCCATAATCTTATACAGTTAGATATTGTTTTATATGTGTATTAGTCTTCCTTATTTTTCTTAGAAGCCTTCTAAATAGGCTTTAAAAAATTCACCTTTTGCCCAGTAAACTCTGAACACCTATGAAAATAAAATGTGCTACAGTTGGTAATGTTGAGAAAAGACAAATATATAAGAAATTGATGTGCTCTGTGTACATTCCAAGAGCAGCAATAGCATAAGAAAACATTCCTCCATTTGTTCCAGTAAAGGAACACAATAGATCCGCCTTAGTTTACTGCTGCCTGAAATTAACTGGAAAGGTAAAAAAGAAAGTGGAATTCAAATAAAGTTCCATTAAGACTTGATGTTAGTAGCTGTGCCTCATTATGGGCATAGACAAATTTACCCTATTCTTTCATCCTACCTACATTTTATGTCTTTTTATTTGTTTTGGTTTATTTATTTTTTTTTATTAAATCCAATATACGGAAGAATTACTGAAATTTCTGCTTGTTCTAGTTCTGCATGCATCTGGGTTGTCAAGTCATGTCGTTGGCAGCATTCCAGCACCAAGCTGCAAAGGAAGTAGCACTTGATATTTACAATATTTTTATTCTTTTGTACAGTGATAATTTTACTTTACCATGTGACCATATTTCTCAGATTTCCTATATTTTGAAAGACTTTTTTTTTAACTTCCCTGAGAATACAAGTGGGATTGCATCCCACTGAAGCTGCAAGAAGTGCAGGACTGCCCAGCAAGCATTTAGAACATGCTGTATGTGATCGTTCATGTGCACCATCATGCATATTGAGCATGTCCCAAGATAAACTTCAGAATACTTTTTTTTTTTGGCAGTTGTTGGTTTTGCTATTTTGAATTGAGATACCGAAACAAGACAAACTTGTTTTCTTTGTGTTCTTAGTAATAACCTGTGCTGCAGGTGCTAGAACAGAGTGAGTGAGCCCTGTTTGAAACAGTGCTGGCACTTTACCCTGTATTTATTCAAAGCTGTGCTTCCATTGACTTCAGCTTTCGTTGGCAATGCTTAGCAATCCTGTCCAGCCAAATCCAGGTTTATGTCAGGCACAGAAATAACACAGCAGTGACCCCTGTGAAGAAGTTTGCATTGATAGGAAAGTTGTTTAAGCCGTAAGAGTTTCAGCTGTTCCTAGATCTCGTTGTGATCAAAATACTACGTGTAATGTTGCAGGCTCTGATGACTCCTGTGAGCCTCACTGGAATTGTGGTATTCTAGAAACAGTTAATATTTTCATGAGTCGAAGCCATCTTGTTGCTCAGCAGAGTTGGGTTGTGTTGTGCCACATACTGGTGCAGAAAGCTGAAAAATCTAGGGCAGCGTGAAAATGAAGAACACTGAAATAAATTACTGAAACTGAGATAGTCTTCAGAATATAGGAAGCTTAGTAGGAAGTCAGTGAACTGAAATATGTTGACCTAGGGAAATGTCTTTGTGAGGGTCTAGATACCTGAGGATTTGTTTCTTGCACCGTAAGAAATATGCAGATGAGGGGTGTCTCTCAACTCCATATGTATTTTATGCTATAGATGTAGATGACTATGCCAACAAGGATTTAACACATGCAACAGTGTGTTTCATGGTTAAGGATTCTGAGTATGGACGATAGCTGGGCTTGGGCGTACCATGTGTTAGATTGCTGACGTGCATTCTTAGGGTAAAACTTTAATAATTAGTGGTCAAGTGTCTTTTCTGCCATAATCCTCTGCAGAGTCAGAAGAAAATGATACAGCATCAGGTTTTGCAGCAAGATGCATGTTCTCCATGTCTCTACCATGGGATAGGTTGGTCATTTCCTTTTTTAGTTCATTAGTTCCAATTACTTTGGGCTGCCTGTTCAAGCTGAGAGAGTTAATGAGGAAATCAGGCTGTGTTAAGATCTACTTCTCACTTGTTATGGTCCTAGCTATAGATTTGATCTTGACATTGTCATCTATGATGTAGTCATTTTTTTTTTCCTCATTCTTTATCTTTCCCTCTCAGCAGTAAAGACATGGTTTGTGTATCTACTGGGAGGGACCTGAAGTAGTGCTGAGTATGCCCCGCCCTGTACATGCCCCTGCTGTGAGTCCGAAGGGGGCAGAACAAAGCCTACCGTGTTACAGGGTACAGCAAATGGGAGAAAGTTCTTACAAATGTGTCAATGCTTCAGTACTGCTAAGTAATATTTGTCTCATAAATGAGATAACTTCAAAATTACTTTTGCCTTCCTGGAATTTGCTGATACACTCACTACAACTCGGCCATTTCCTGGAGTAAGCGACACAGGCATCTGTCCTAGAGATAAACAGACCTCTTCAAAGCTCTGTTTTGATTTATTCCCCGAGCTTGTTCATTATGTGTGTTGGATGGAGACTGGAGACTTCTGAATAATTATCATGGTTGTGTAATTAAAGACTAGCATTATACGTATGCACAACAGTGTAAGATTCAGATAAAATGCCCCTTGTTGTATTTTCTCTTTTTATTTTAGTGTATTGACTCTGCAGTTGTTTTTGGCTGTTACTCTTCGGTTTTGATTTTTTTTAATTAAAAGATTATAGACACTATGTTATGTTACATTTTTACATCAGACTTATAAGTAAGATATTTAGAGGTAGAAAGTTGAGACCCAGTTCCAACTAAAGGTCCATTTCACTTTGTGATCCTTCAAAATCTGATCCTGATATACATTTGTGATATTTCATGATGCTGATGTCCACTTTGAGCAAGTCCATGGCATGGATTAATGTATAGATAACAGACATGAAGGGCTGGGATTTAAAGTTTTGGGGCCCATCTCTTCTCTAAGAGCTCTTATTACTAAACTTTTTCTTTCTTTCAAGACTGGAGAATTCTAAGAACTGAAATATGCTGCTGTATACAACAGCAGCTAACAAGGAAGGAGCTGCTGTCAGCGCACAGCAGAAATACAATCCAACATGGGCAGGCTGGACTTAATCTTTTGCTGACTTAATGATTATTGTGTAGCCAAAGGCAGTGCCTGGTAGCTGGAGATTTCTCTTTTATCCATGATGCAGTTTATCTAAGTAGGTCTTGGGAGCTTTGTCTTCTTTAGAAAGATATCCCAGCAAATCTTTCAGACTTGCTGGATTTTCAAACTTCTTTTCCACGTTATTTATTATGCTTTATCACTCTGTATTTTGTATATATTTTGATTTTTAGTTCATGGTCCTAGTCCCAGAACTTTCTTGCAAAGTTCTCATGTGCTGCTAAGAACCTTTATGAATTGTTTATGTTCTTGGGATTGTTTGGCAATAGATTGGTGGCCTATGGAAACAATACAAAAGGCAAATCCAGGAGATGGAACAGTATCAGCTCACAAAACCAGGACAATCTGTTCGTGCTGAGAAATGAGGAAACGTAATTGTGTGTGTGTGTGCAGAAGACTGGTCTTCCAAGACCAGTCGTCTTTGAAGAAATTGCTGAATTTAGAAAACAGTTTTCAAATCTGCTGAGTACAAATGAGTTACTACTGAAGTGAAAGCTACTGAGAAAAATAGTAATAACCCTTTTATTTAGGAGCTAGAATATTAGCCCTTACTTGTGTTTATCACCCACACTGCAAAGTGTGTAGTCAGCATGCATTCTACTTATGCACTGCCACAACACACTCGTAAAACCTGTTGCGTCTAAAATTTCTTTTACTTGATTTATCTTGTTCAAGTGCTATAATGGGAAGTGTTATAATTGCCTGGTAAAGGGTTTTGAGTAAATCGATCTTCCTGTGTCTAGTGTAGGTCTGTTTTAATCTTGAAAATATATTGTGGGTTTGTGTGCCCCTTAAAAGGTTAGGAAGATGCAGCATTCTGACAAGCCTGCCCTGCATAGCATTGCTGCCACGCTGCAATTTCTTTCTTCCTTTTTCCACTTTTGTCCATGTGCACAGCTCATTGGCAGGTTACAGAACAAAGCAGGACCTCTCAGGGATTTGCTGCTATAGTAGCATAGTTAAAATATAACATACATATGTTAATAAAGAGCAATTAAATTCAATTTGTAGGCTGTGTCCTCTTCTGAACTCATGCCTTCTGACCTCTAAGACTGTAATCTCAGGAATGTTTGAAGCTGGAATAAACTACCATTGTGGCAAAAGCAGCAGTCATGCCCTTTTGCTTGCCTGCCAGTGTTGGTTTTGCCAGCTCAGCTCTGCTATGGCTGTATAGTAAACCAGTTCAGGGCACACATCTGACTGAAAAATACTTCCTTACCCCTATTTAGGATATAAGCTATATCTTTGCATTCATATTTTCTCTTCAAAAGGATGTTGTAGTTGGGTATTGAAGCATCTGACCTCTTCACTTACCTGCAGTACATGTATCTAAAAGACGCAAACAGAAAAAGCCAACAAAAATTCTTGCTTTGAAGGAATGATATAGAGTCTATTTAATCAATTTACTAATACATCACTAGAATGGATTTTTTTCATCACGGTTAATGCTTTTTTTTTTAATTTACCCTTGCAATTTTTTTTTAAGGAAATGATTATGAAATAAAAGAAACTCTTCTCTACTAGTGCATATTACTAAGAAGTGGTTCTTTTAACCAAATTAAGTTTTCTTTTTGGAAAGAAAACCCCAAGCTCAGCATTTTGGATGTTTTTGTTTGGTTTGAGGTTATTTTTTCCCCTAGGATCTACTTTGGATTTGCTGGACATACATTTATTATTTTATGTTTCAATGTATTGATCCATTTGAATAGGTGGGCAAGTACTCTTTTAAATACAGTATACAAATGTTGGCATTCTAAGCAGCTGTAGAAGACAAGAATCGTCAACAAAGAGAATTGGAAATGAGTAAGCTCATTTGAACTTCAGTACTTAGTATAGCTTCTAACAGAAATCAAGTATTATTCTTTGAACATCATGTTTGACTGCCAAAAATGCTCAATAGATTAAATAAATATGTATAGAAAATAATGGTAGTCACTTACAGAAAATACAATATTAGCATGTTGGATAAGGGAAATTGGGTCTTCAGTTTAGAGTAGACACTGTGGGAACATGAGATTTTTGACAGTAAGATTATCTGTATTTCTGTAACAACAAGCTTTTAATGATGTGTATTTAATTTAAATCCAGAACAGGAATATTAGAAGAAAGCTTAATTTATACCAGTGAACTCCATTCTCTCCTTTAGTTTTATTTAAAGACCACCTAAGGACAGTATGGTTCAAGAGAAATAATATTTATTAAGACAGAATTTTTTTACCTTTTCTATGGATACTGCTTTTTCTCTGAAGATTTTAAGTACTAGTTTTGCCAGCAAGAATATCTTATAGTAACCAGCATGTGAAAAACATTGTTGTTCCAGGAATTGTGGGAGCATATTACAACAATGGTTTCAGTTTGCAGGGTATAATGTTATACCACTCTTTATCAACTGTAGCATAATATAGTATACAATAACCCCCCTTTTTTTAATGATAGTGATGAGAGTAGGCAAATGAATTTTTTTAGCAACAGGATGACTACAAGGGGCCATTCTGTTATGCTATCTTATGGTGTACCATACTCTGGATACATGGGCGTTGGTAGATTGTTTCCACCATGGGATTGTTCTGGTAGGCCTGCTAAAGACTGATTCTGGGTTTTGTTTTTCTTTTCTTTTTCTCTTTTACTTACCAAAAGCAGAAGCAGAACTACAGTGAATTAAAAATAGGAGATTCAAACAATACAGACCATCCCTTGCTCAGGTTTTTGAGTGCCCTACAGTGGAAGTGTTATCCTAGCTTGCCTTTATTTTTTCTTGCACCTAGTGTACTTTCCTTAAACCTGTCAGGTTAATGTTAGACGTTTGAAGAATTCATTGGTACTTTCTGGCACAAAGGTGCCTGCTGGTGTCTTGAGCATTGCTTGTTTCTGCTCTGATACTAAGATGGCACAATGACAGAAAGCAGATGATGAAGCTGTAAACCATATATCTCTGAAACAATTTAATTTCTCCAGTTTAAGCATTAATACTGCTTTATTTCTAAGTTCTTATTTAACTGATAATGTTTAGAATTAGCTATTGCTTGTATGTTTATTTTTAGAAATACTTAAAAGCCTCTTTGCATAGCTGTACTGGTGAAAACAGCAGTTGCAAAATGAAGGGTATAATTTTAAACAACTGTAGACTTATTTATAAATATAATTTTTTTTTCTTATTAAAAGTTCTATTTTCTTCTTATCAAGAAGAAATGTAGAATTTGATGCTGGAATTTATATAACAAGAAGTGAGCCTATGTTAGAAAATTAATTTTTTCAATAACACTTGTCTTTTCCTTCTTTTTTTTTTTTCCTTTCTTCTAGGACCGGAATAGGCCCTATGACACTTTTAACTTGCACTCTTTGGAAAATTCCTTAATGGATATGATAAGGACTGATCATGAGCCTCTGAAAGGTAAACACTACCCTCCCAGTGGCCCACCAATGAGTTTCGCTGATATAATGTGGAGGAATCATTTTACAGGTTAGGAATATTCATATGTCCATGCTTGCTTGGTGTTTAAACAAAAATTAGCTTTTCAGTATTTCTATTAATTTTTTGTTAATGAATGAGTTTCCAGTTTTGTGAAATTTCTGTTTTCCCATCTTACGATAAACTTCTCTACTAGGAAGATGAGGTGAAATGTGTTTCCATTTATTGTAAGTGTACAATCATGGTATTTTCTGACTGGCATATCTGAAACATGGGATTTTGTGACAGCAAATTGTAGAGCAAGATCTCTTGCTGCAGTCACTTCAAAAAATGTTTCATGTAACTGGAGTCCAATTGTTATGTTCAACATCTTTTTCAAAGGTTATACTTCACTTATGTCTGGCTTTTCAGCTAGGATACACTGTTCCTAAAGCAACCACTGTGTCAAAGTTATTCTCTATAGTTATTTCAGGTTTCTTTTAAACAAATTTATCTTAATTTGGATTTAAAATTGTTGGGAGGAGCTAAAAGATATTGGAAATTGTTAAGTGCTGGGAAAGTTTTGATGATTTATGCTGTTAAACCGTGTTCTACCAGATGCTGGCGTTAGAGATGAAACCATTTTTAATACTTGGCTGATGGTATAGTAAAAGGTGTGGCAGCATTTCATTGAATTCCAGATCAACTTGCACCCTCCTTTGTCTTTATCTTTGATTGGTTAGGTTTAAAAATAGGTACACATTCTTCCTGATATGCATTCTTGCTGACTTAAGACTGAAGATAGGTGTAAGCCATATACCAAGGAAGTATTGAACAAGAAATGGTTCCCAAAAACTAATAAGTCAGAACACAAAGAAGAACTTTAGTTGTGTATAGCACTTCTTTTGCTAATGCTTATATACATATTTTTTGATGTCATGACTGCCTCATTTACACTCCTCTCCATTTGTAAAAAATTTTTTTTCTTGGTCAAAATTATTGTGCCTTTTTTGCCATGTCTTCTGGGTACAGGTTTTATTCACAACCCAACCAGACTGGCTTCTGTACCATCTTCTAGCCTGTGCTTTCCACTGTTATCTTGAAATTTGCTGTGTCGCAGCCTTCATGTATCTTTAAGCATTATTCATCTGTCTAAAATGGCAGGGAGTACAGTCTCATGTCTATTCTGATCATAAATCTCTGAAATAAGGGTTAAAGTAGAATTTAAAAAACCACGCTCAACAAAATTGACATTTCTACTGGATATATGCTTCATGTGTCTGGCATTAGAACATTAAATAAAATTCAAATTGCTAGTAAATACAGTGAAGTATTTATTGGATCTTGTTAGATACATGGTAATTTAGCCAAAATGCCCATGATTTTTATGTTTTTTTTCAGTATTTATTTACATAAAGAGACTGATATTTTAAAGACTGAATTTCCACATGAATCTGAGCGTGGAAAAAATGAAAAAGATGGGCTTAGGAATTGGATTGAATATTAATTGTTGAAGTTGGATATATGTAAAGTTTAAATTGTTCTTTTCCATTTGACGGTGGGACTATTAGCTTTGCTTTTGCTCTAACAAAGGCTTCTGTCTCGGACTGGATGTGCTCTTTCTAACTATTTAATTTTCTCATTCAGTGCTTCTCACCCATTTTGGCTTCCTTCCTTGCCAATGAGCTCACTTCCAGGTTTTGGAGAAGTCTGCTTTTCTATTAGTTACCTCCCTGTGTCTCTGCCTACCTGGTCGATGGGTTTTTTCCCCCCAATGATACTGCTGCTTTCCCTGTGTTTTTCTTCTCCTCCATCTAAGGACAGGGCTGACTTTCCAGCCCCCAGCCTTGCCCTGGCCTCACGTGCACTTTCCCTGCTCCTGTTTTCACACTGCAGTGTGACTGGGAGTATTTGTAGGAGCGGCTCTTTCAGGACATGTTCGTTCTCCCATGCAAGAGGTGTTGCCTTCCTCTGTGTTAAACAGGTCTATGTTACTATTTTAGCTGAATCCTTTTCCTGGAAACCATTCTTCTGCAAAAAATGATTCAGTCCTCAAATCACTTTCTTACTGTATTTTTGCTGTTTCTTTTTCTGTGACAATTGGTCTTGACTGTTTTCCTGTACATCCCCCACTTCTTTTTCTCTGCAAAGGGGCAGAAGGTTTTCAGCTGCTGTCCTCTGCACCTTTCTCACGTTTCACTTTGTTGTCTTCTAAACTCACTTGCTTTTTCTTATTTATTCCACTCTCCTCTGACTCTCCCGGTTAAGGTAGCATGACATTTTAGTCTGTTACCGCATTCAGAAAGTAAGTGATCGATTCTGCTTGCTTTGGCTTGCTCTTAAGTCATTGCCAAGTTTTTGTTTATTTTCACCTTGAAGCTTGTTTAATATATTGGTCATGTACTTCAGCTTAATTTTTTCAGTTCCTTGTAGACAAACCCGTGTGAATGCCTGTTGTATGAAATTTCTGGAACATTATTAACGTAACCAACTCTCTGACCCAGTTCCTCTTCTTTTTACCACCTCTGTCTTTCGTAGTAAACTGTTTATTCCCTCTAAACCTTTACTTCCTCTTGCATCTGATTGTTCTCTCTTAGGTTTGTGCACTATTTCTTCTGTAGATACAAAAACTCTAATTTAAAATAAAAGCAATGAGATGGCTTTCAAATGACTTATTAAAATTGTTTTTCTTTTGGTAAATGAGCCCTTTTTTCTCAAACATTCACAGCTAGCAGCGCTTACAGGTCAGTTTGCCATACATTTACTATCCAGATTTTTATATGGAAAGGGTGAGTACCAAAATCCTCTGATTTTTAAAATACAGAAAGATTTGATTCTAGAAAAACTGTGTGTTTCTTGGGGCCTCCAATGCATGTTACGGAGCTAGTGGAGCTGTTTCAGGATCATTTCAACCTGCTGCTGCCAGCAAATATTTATTTTTAGAAGTAATGTCTGTATATGTATTCATGAGTAAAACATTGCAAGTGGTTTAGCTGAAGTTTGAAACTTTGCTTGGAACATCATCCTTCTTGGCATATGTGCCCTTCATGTCCCAGCAGATACTTGGAACAAAAAATAATTCTCTTAGGTATGGAACAAGAGCTCTCGATTAGAATGTGGGTGGGAGGATTAACCATAGAAGATTCTGATGGGAAGACCAAATTGAAATGCTTCTGGGGTATTTTGTTCATGTTTTGGGGTCTGAGCTCCTCATGCTCTGTTTGGTTCAGAGGTGGCAGTGGAGAAGCTCAGGGTGAGAAAGAGAATGTCTATCGTCTTGTTTGTAATTGCTGAAGCTTCATAGCTTTCTCTGTCTGAGGTATGGTTGGGCTTTGTCCTGTAGGCCGTGGAAATTGAGTTTATTTCAAGGTCACCAAAGGCGATCACTTCTTTTAAAGCATGATCCACTTGACCTTGAGAGGACATGTGATTAAGTGACATTTTTTGGGGAGGGACTTTTTTATTGCTTTCAAGCGTGGAGCAGAGCAAGTCTGACAGATTGCGGTGTAGCAGAAATGATCTGATCCTCACTCCTGCAATATTGAGTTAGTTACATTGAGCCAGTCTGATTGGCAGACTGGCTTGGTGCTCTCCTGCGAGGAGAGCCAGGGTCACTCAGTCACTCAGTTCTTTTGTGTATTTCATGCTGTAAAAGAGATTTGAAATCTAGAGCTGAGGTTTCTAGACCTAAATTACCAGCATATCCATCTAAGTTTCATTTTATCATGAGCCCAGTCTTGGGAGAAGGTGCTCAGTGACAACTTTTGTTCCTAAAACTGATTTATTTTTCTCAGCTTTTCCTGCCAGATAGGGGAAATCTTCTGTATGTTCCTGGCTTTCTGCCCTCATAGTGTGGGAGCTGTGCAACTTTAAAAATAATTTGCCATTTTTGTGCTTTGAGATTTAAGGAATGTAAATTAATTGGAAAGGAATCCTCATTTTTGTTTGTCCCAAGACACTCTGGCAGACTTCCCTACCTGCTTTCTCTACCATCAAGACCAGCTTCAACATTTTTTTCTTTCCTTTCAGTCAAGACTCACAAATACTTTCCTTCTTTCAAAAGGAGGAAAAAGAAGAGGAAAAAAAATTAAATTAAGGAATTATTAAGCTTCGCTTGGTTAATGATAAATTTCAGTGTATGGCCCAGGATATCTGCCTGTTCCCCATGTCTGTCACAATGAGGCCTCATTGACAGAAATGTGCAGTATCTCCTAAGTTCCTGTTTTTCTGGAACAGTCTTACTTATTTTCTGAGTGGCCAATAAAATGTATTATACATTAAAAAAATATGAGCGACAGTTTTGCTTTAATGAGGAAAGCTTATATTTGCAGTATTTTATACCCTTTTTAATTGACATTGTTCTTTGACCTAAAAGTGTAGGGCAAAAGTGAATTATCAGAATGGCTATGGGTAGATCCACTTATCACTGACCAGAACATTTATTTCCTACATAAAAGTGTCTCCTGTCTGTGGTGTAATATGTCACTGTTGCAATATGTTTATCCATGTCAAACTATTGCATTACAACACAAACAGAGGCATTCTGATCTATAAAAACTATTTTGATCAGAAGTAACTAGCAGCTGCCTTTGTTCTATTTTTAAATAATTAAATAAAATATTTCAGCTGTGTTAGATCATATGCTGTGCACATATGCTACTGACAGATCATGAAACTAAGTATAAAACTGAGGAGGAAAATCATGTCCTTCAAAGTATTTATTTTAAATTTACTGTTACACTAGATAACAGTAATATTTGCTATTTTATTTTAAATCAGAAAAGAAACAAACTTTGTAATTTACTAATCCCCTAAAAAAATTGTGGTTTTTTTTAAAGTATCAGTGTGACACAGCTTCAAATATAAGTAATTGGAGACAACACATGTACAGAGAGATTTTAGGAGTAGGTTTTAATATACCTAATTTTAATGGACATCATACTGTAGAAAGGTACATAAAGCATGTGTTGATTATGTCACAATGTTTCAGTAGAGATCGAGATGTTGAATATAGATGTACAAAAGTTCAGAGGCAGAAATAGCACCTGTGGGGAAATTTTTTTATCTTGATTTTCAGTACTCAATGTCACCCATTTATTTGTGAAATACAAAACTAAAGATACTGGGTTGCTACTTCATAACTTCTGTAAAGACTCTATCGGGTCATATGAAAACTAAGAAAAAATTGAGATTTCTTGTTTACATTTGAATTACTCACATTTTTGACAGCCAAGTGTTTGACGATTACATGCAATTTAAGACAGTTGTAATAAATACAGAATGGACCTTTACTTTTCCACTTTGATTTCCATTCATTTCAATACATACCACCTGATTTTGTTCAGCTGTAAGTGTTCCTAAGCTTTTAGTAAGCAAAGCACTAAGTTTGCCACATGACCCAAGAAAAGTGAAGGTGAATGGATTATGTTTATGTTTGCAGTGGGCAGCTGAACACAAAGGTCATGCAAATAGAACAAATGTTGTCATCTCAGTCCTAGAAACGGTGCTACACTGTTGGAGCTTTTTGCAACACTTTCATTAGAAAAAAAGTGCAGTGTACCAGCATTTCCCAAAATCTCGATGCTCATCAGACCCCTTTCTGTAAATGCTCATGGAAAACAGAATGCTCAGACAGATGTGTTTGCACATGTGTTTGTGTTTAAAATTAGGCCCCTCATGCTAATCATTTTGAAGGAAAGATAGTATGTTGCCTTTCCATTTGAAACTCTGCTTATTTTTAAAAATACTCTTCAATATTTTTTTTCAGGACAGAGGATGGTCATTAAATGGTTCATATTTCTTAAATTAATAAGTGCCTTTTGCAACAATCCTGTAGTATGATCATACTTCCTAATTTGCTGCTGGCAACCAGCATGTCCTTGTCTTTGACCTGCTGAATCTGTTTGGTCAGGAGTGGTTGGGGTTTTTTGTTTGCTTTGTTTAGTTTAAGAAGTAGTTGTAGAGATAGCAAATTTTCCTTCTCTTTATTTCCCTTTTTTCATTGTGCTATTGAAGTCTGACCTCACAAAGACCTAAAACTGTTTTGCTTTTTTTCTTTCTCTTTGCTACTGTTTTGAGGGTTTTGTATATTTTAGTATAGATTGCTAATGGCAAAGTCTGCTTTGATATTGTTTTATTTTAGTCCCCCCAAACATGCCAATGAAAAATGCCAATATTGCTCTTTTGAATACAGTTCTAGAACTTCATGTAGAATGAGCATATGTGTACAAATACTTGCCTACCACTTACAAGTAATGCAAGTTACTTTACAAGTAATGCAAAATTTAAGTTCAAGTCTTGCTTTCAAAGTACTATTATCTTGAAAATGTAGCTGTTTTCAAGCTAAAAATGTTTGCGCTACTTAAATATATGCAAGACTGCTGTGTTTTATTGGAGCAATGTAATTTACTTAGAAAATCTGCATTTCACTGTAATGTATATGCTGTTTTATTTTATGCTGTTTTGTTTTCCCTACTGATAGGATGTATATGCTTAGTCATTACAGGAAGTTTTATTACTGATATTCACAGCTGATAATTATACACTTCTCTTCACATTACCACAATATGGTTTTGCACAGTTAAAGTATATACATGTGATCACAGTAATAATTCTTCATATTTCCCTTCTGGCAAACAATAGTACTTTTGTTCTGCTCAGTATTTTAATTTTTTTAAAGATCTGTAAGTGTGGGTGTTTAAATTATGGGTGCGAGCAAATGGCAAATACACATGAAAAAAAGAGAGGAGAGAAGAAAGTCAATAAACTTCTTCAGAGAGCTACCTTTTATTTTTGTATTTTTTTAATGAACTCTTGCTTACAGCATTCTTGGTGTTGAAATTGTCTTGGGCATGCCTGTTGAGTTAATGTAGCATGTGTCTGTAATTTTGGGGAAAAGGAGAGAGAATGGTTTAAGGTCTACTCACGTAAAAATTATTAAAATTCATGTATATGCACATGTGCTTCACGCTTTGTGGCCATTTGTGAATCCTGGAGCATGCACTCATGGCTGAGCTGGGGGTATGGAGAGATGAGGGAGACTGTGTGGTCATAGGTTGTGCTGTAAAATGGGCTCCCAAAGACATGGGAGTCAGATGAATAATCTTATTTCACATGGCTGGGGTAATATTCTGGTTGTGCTTTGGTTTTTGCACTCTTCTGTGTCTAAACTTTACCCTACCCCTCTTGCTACTTATCTATCCAAATAAGTATTGCTGGCTTTTCGTGCCTTTTGTTGGCACTAACTTGGAAATTATAGAAAAGATAAGAGTGATAAAGGAGGTATTATTACTGAAGAAATAGAACAGACCTAGTCCTGTTGCCAGTTTCATTTGACCTTGCCACAGGCTTATGTAGTCATAAATTGTAATTGGTATCGAAAGTGATCTTAAGAATTACGTGAGAGGAAGTTCTCATTCCCAGAAAGTTCAGGACAGGCCAAAAGCAGACCAACTTTGCTATTTTCTAGGAAATCTTATGCCAAATACTAATTACTGAATTGTTATAAGTGGTCAATCTTGGTGCAAATCATGAGGTGTAATAGTGTAAACAGTTTTACTCAATATATAAGCAATGAACATTGTTTCTTGGAATGTTGATTGTAACATAAGAAAGGTTAGAATTGGTAACTGTAATCTTAAAAGCCCTTCACTATATGAGTGTTCATATCCAGGTGCTGATTAAGGTTACACAGGTTCAAAAAACCATAAAGCACTTAGGAAGAGTAAATGAATAAAAGAAAAAAATGCAGTACTGGTAGAACATGTTTACTATTTCTGGAACAGCAGTATTTCTCAAAACTGATCACGTAACTCAAAGTTATCTAGACAATTTTAAAAAGTTTACTTGCGAAAGAGTCAGTAAAGATTCATTTATGGGAAGGGTATACTTCCTAAAGTTGTTAGAAAGATTTCAGAATTCATTCAAGTATAGTACGCACCTTTACAACGAATGAGGTAAAGTTGAATTCCATTTACCATCTCATTTCCAGTACAATACAGAAGAGAGGATGCACAGATTTGATGCGCTCTAAGGAGGAATTGGGCTCTCTGCCATGACAAGTATGATATTGCACATGCAGCAGAGCACCCAGGCAGTCCAGCTAGAAAAGTCTCTCCAAAGAGAGAGCTCTTGGGAGAGATGATTTAAGAAATTTAACTACATAAGATAAGCAACAGTGCAGCCTGGGCTATACAAGTATCATCAAGCCTTCATTTATGCTCTGAAGTGTTTAAAGAGCAAGAAGTATATAGCTAGATTTTTTTCTTTCTAAACTAGGAGTTGAAAAGACATAAATGAGTGATTATTGTTGTAGCCTAACTGCAGTACTCTAAGTGTATGTTATAAAAGCACATAATTGAAAATATACTCAGTAAATAGTTAGGAAACCAAGACAGGCAGACTGAAAATGGCAGATGTACACTGCATACAAGTACTGGGGATGTTGTTACTGCATGGGTTCCTATTTATGATTTCACTGAGCTGGAATCCATAACTTCCATGCTCTTAACTTCTCTATGTTTCTGTTTCGTGTACTTAATATTCTTGAAAACTAAACCCTTTATCTAGAGATTTTGTTTTATAACTATAATTAGAAATATATGCCTATATAGATTTTGTAAATGTTCAGGTAACGTACATATGTTTTTTCTAAAATTGATTGTTTTCCAGTAGTCATTTATGTGTTTCACCTCAATAGGTCTTTGAAAGTACATATTCTTAATTACATTTCACAGTTCTACATTGCACCTTTAAATTGAAAATTATAATTTCCTTTCTGTGCTCTCTTGTTGTTCCTTAGATAATTATGCAGTTTTGTAATCTACAGATGGCCTGTTTTTTCAATTGAATAATTTGCTTCAAGCAACAAAATATTAAAACATTATAACCAATATGAAAGGCTGCATAATTGTTCATAATTAATTTGTTGTCTCATGATTGGTATATTGCTAGTCACTTTTGAATGCTTTTAATACAGGTGGGTTTTGAAAGGATTCCATTAATCTGTTTCAATAGAGTGCACAGGGGACCTCTGAAGATGTACAGAATTATCCCCACGCTGGCTTAGCTCAGTGGGCCAACATGTCCTTCTGCTTATGCTGCTCTGTATTTTTTGCTCCTCTTAAAAGATAGCTGACAAGAACTGTTTAAAAATAGCAGGCCAAGGGCAGGTGACAAAATGTCACACAAGCAGCACCTGGTCCAGTGACAGCCTGGAGGGAGGAAAAAACCGAACCCAGATGTCACAGATAGGATTCTATTTCTGAAGTTGGTCAAACAGCAGAATTTCAGCTTCAGCAAAGGAAAAGAGAAGCATTATGCATTCAAATCCAAGCATTATGCATTCAAATTTTACTGTATTTTATTAATAGTAGTTTCCTTTTTTTCCCTTCTGTTCCAAGTGTTAATTTTAAAGTACGAATTAGTACAGACACCTTTTCTCTTTACCAGTAATACCTGTAACCTCACACTCATTATTATACTGTTAAGGAAGAGGGGATTAGTGTTCCTCTGGATATGTCTGAAGTATTTTAGCAAAGGTTATACTAAATGAAATAATAGCAACTTCAATGTTTCTGCAGTGCCAGATTAATGTGAAAATATGTATAGGAGAATTATGTCTGTAATTAGGAAATGTGAAGTGGTTAATGAAGATAATCTCTTTAAGAAGCTTTGCTCAAGGAGTTGGAAAGTAGAAATGGAAATTCTATTTACCTTGTTCCTCGCATCTTTCTGGAGGTGGTCTTTGCTTCATAGCTTTATTGTGATGGCAATTTTTTCTAAAAGAAGGAGAAAACTTCAATGTGAAGAAAAGATTGATTTACTTTTCTTAACCTGCTTATGAGTTAGTTTCAGAAGTGTATTGAAACTTCATGCTGCATCTGTTCGGAAAGAATATTCATTACAGCATAGCAGTTTCTGTGGCTGGAAATAGAAGGTTTTAATTATCAATAGGAACTAAAAATGTTGGAGAGGTTTGGCTTTAGTTCTGCTTTGCCAGAGTTTGTTTGTTAAAACTTGGGTTTGCAGAAGTATGGGAACATAACCATTATATTGGTTTTTCAGTGTAGTGAGTGGATCCTGACCTCCCATATTTGAGTGTCCACGTAGGAAGAAATGTAAAGTGACCTCTTCTTTAGCTCCCAGACTTAGCCACAGACCTAGAGATAGGAAAAGCCTAGGAGGTGGAACTACATTATATACATAAAGTTACTTATATTACTTAATTGAAATAAATTTTTACATTACTATAATTACTCTTTTACATCTTTTTCCAAGTAGGGACTAATACAAACTACAGCTTGCAGATTTTCTTGGGTGGTTTAATTTTAAAAGTCCTATGACAAAGTGTCTTCAGGGCAAGGTTTAATACTTCAGCTCAGTTAAAAAGTATCCAAAACTAATCTGAACAGCACTGCTGCTGGCTCACTTCTTGCATTAACAGTAGAAGTAAGTTTCTCTGGACTAAGTCTCCTTTAGGTCAAGAATATCTGTTTTTCAAATTACATATGAGTGTACTGGTTGAGAACAATATTCCTTCCAACCCAGTGTCTTATCTCAAATGGTGGGTGATGAGGGATTCTTAGGGAAGAATGCAAAACCAGGGCAAGAACTCCCTCTCCAAATATCTGTTACCTTGACAGCTTCTGGTGCTGCATGTAGTATGAAAAATAGTGATTTATTTTTACCAATTAAATGGAGTTTTGTAATGCTATACTCGTTATTGGAAGCCAACTATAAGTGGCATAACTGCAGCAAGGTTGAATTTGAGGCCTTATTTTGAAAGGGTAAGCATAATGCTTTCTTATTGCAAAGCAAAGGAATGTATTAAAATAATCGTTTCTTTGTTTATTTTGTGATTTTCAGTATTTTAAGTACATAATACTTAAGGTACTGTGGTGTTAAATATTTCAGATGTGTATTATTGGGAAGTTGTCTTCAATAGGTGGAAGATTCAGCTACCCTAACTGTTCATTCCCTTTAGAAATTTTTCATATTAGTGAATTTAATTCAGTTTTGAAATAAAAACATTGAAAGTAGCTTTTGCTTACATTGCAGGGCGTATGGGAATAAACTTCCATCATCCAGGAACAGACAATATTATGGCTCTTAATAGTAAGTAGTCAATGTCTAGTGATTTATATTGCCATGTTAAATATTATTTCTTACATCTATTGTGTGTGTAGCTGCACAGTCAGACATAAACATGTGTAATGTTTGCATAGAAGTTCATGTTCACTCCCTGAAAATGTTTTTCATAAGTCAGTCACCTCAGATTCTTTATATTAACTTTGTAATGGCTTTATATGTTTCACTGGAAGCTTCATAATGCCTGCTATGGAAAATATTACAGAACTCTTACAGTCTCTCTTCTTCCTTCTTTTGTGGGTTTGTATGGGTGTTAAAGCTGTAAGTTTAATTTCTGATATCTCTCCAGACATATTTCTTCCTGTTGGGATGAGCTGTTACAAGTTTTGCATACAATTACATGGACTGATGATGTTTGCTTTGTTGGTTTGCATTATGTAGACAGGAATTGGGAGAATGTTTAGACATCTAAATAATGAGGAAAACTGCACTTCCCTGAGAGATTATTGCTTTTTTTTGTGTCAGGAAATAAAAATAAAATTAGAAGTCCAGTCATGAACATACAGACTCAAAAACCTGGCAGAATGGATCTGCAAGATAGTTCCTCTGTGGGAAGGGTGGGGGACAGAGTGTCAGGCAGCACAGCATAATGCTGAACTCAGCTGTGCAAATCAAAGCAGAGCATTTGTCTGTCTAATCCTCAGAAATGCTAACTGTTTTGAAATGTCCATTTTCGTTTACAACATTGTATTAGACATTTTAGGATTACTTACGAACTTCTCTAAAATTTTTTGCCTGTGCACTGTCTATGTAAGTTAGACTGTGTATAGCTGAAAACTGCAGGGGTTTTTTGTGTAGTACTAAGCAAAGAATAATTTATAGATGTGAAGAACTGAAAATTTGTAATAGACAAGATGCAAGGTGTTTCACTCTTGCCTTTAAAGGTCAGCTTTTGAAACCTGTAAGACTTTGCTCCTGCTCTTCTTAATTTTACGCTGTAAATGGTGAGGTGATATTTTGGGGAGTTTTTGTTGTCATAGTTAGCCCTATTTTCTTATGGCACATGAAATTATGGGAAATCAAATAATTAACTAGGAGAAATGTTTTGTTTAATTAAAGACTTTATTAAAAGAGAAAGCTGTTCATGCCTCTCTGTGTAAATAAGGTCAACACAGTACAGTTGTCAGGTGTTTGATATGAATTCTGGCCTCAGAATGTATTTGTTGTTCTACAGTGGGCATTTCAACAAGCTAACTGCAATAGAAATATATTTGTAAAGATGGGATACTATGATTGAATTTTGAGTTACCCTTAAAATTGGCAGTTATGATGAAATATGTAGTAGCATTTCTTGCAAAGTCTAACAGAGATTTTTGAAAGATGGGAATGAAAAACTGAAACAAAAGGTGTACTATTTTGGGACAACTTGCTTTAATCTTAAATGAATAATGCGTTTTATTCTGATTTCATTTTGATGAAAATAATGAAAAAATGTTTTTCCTGTCGTCATTTCTTTGAACTTTTTACAGCAGCTGTATACTCTAATAGTTTATTAAAAACAATCATCTTTTGTAGCTATAGTCCTGTTACATGGTTAAAGTATCAGCATAGCTAACTGAGGGACCAAAACTAAATATATTTATGCATTTTCACTACTTGAAATATATGGGATTATTCAAATATTAACTGTTTAAAGACTTAAATAAGCCTGGAATCATAAATATGCAATTTATGCAAAATGAAATTAAGCACAAATTCACAGTCTGAATAAGTTCCCTTATATTTTTCCTCTTCTACAGCTCTTCTCCCTACCTTTCTATATTAGGTAAGGCCTCACCATTTCTGGCCATCAGTGAGAGCCCTTAGCTAGAATTATTGTACTGTAAAACCTGTTGGGCTTTGCTTTTAAATCTTTGAAGAGCTAAGAATAAAAGCCAATATTCAAGTATACAAGCTTAAAAATTACTTTGTGTTTGAAATCCTTTTTTGTATGTAGCTAAACTTGTAAAATTTAGAACTAGGTAATTCCCAGGTCATTCATTACCTTTTCCCTGTAGTGGGGAAATATACCAAGGAAAATTAGTTCAAGAAGAAATATTCTTTTTTGTGCTGCAATGGCTGTGATTTGGGTTAAAAAATAAAATAAGTAAAAAAAAATCCCAAAAGATACTTAATCACAGTATTTTCAGAATAATTTTGAGAACTTATGTAATGTCTTTAAATCATAATACTTGTCATATCTATGTTTAATTTCTGTGAAACCAAACACTCTCTGCTGAGTCTGCAAATCCAACCTTTACATTCTATTTGAAGTTTTTGCTTCATAAGCATTTTTCTCTTTTCCTGTGAAAACATAGTAATAATCTTTAAAATTTATTACTCAAAGCTCAATTTCACACTGACAATGTAGGCAATCTTTTGAAGGGAGAAGGCAACATATGCTCATGCCAACAGCAATGCAAAACTTCACATGCTGTAGGGAGAGGGGAAGTTTTTGGGGGATGTTTGTCTCTAGCTTCTCATCCTGTGTGGCAGCACTTTCAACTGTACTTCAGCTGTTATTCCTGTTTACTCATTAGAGCCTTTTGAAATGGGGGATTTTCCTGCCTGCATGTCTTGAGCTGCTGTCTGTAAATGTTGGAGGGCATTGTTTGGTTTGAGGGAAGGTGTTGCTTAGCTGGCAGCACAGGGGGAGTGTGCCACCAACCACCATTCTGTTCATCATTGTGCAAGGCTGCATCATCACCATCTTAAAACACTTAGTTCTGAAATAATGAAATTCATGGCATAAAAGAGATTACTTTTAAATGCATAATTATTATGAATCTCTTAGTATCATTAGTGGCATCATGCTTGCGTACATAGAGGGTTGCACATGTGTATAAACATGTTGATAATATAAATGCCCTTGAAGTTCAGAATTAGGCTTCTTTTGAGGAATGCAATGTTCAAATATTCAGAGAGATCCAAGCATAATCCTAAAGAGCAGCTAAACAAAAGGAAGATGCAAATATTAGATTGGAACCATTTTTGAAGGGGAAATGGTTTAGCTTTTGTCCGTACTAGATCTAAATGAAGTTTCTCCAATTGAAATAGTGTTTTGAATCGATTAGTGACATAAGGTAATTTTTAGTAGTATCATTCATACTGAGCTAAACAGTACAAGAGTTTTTATAAGCTTTCATCTACAGCACCTTATTAAAATAATTGATACTGTAATTTATAGGGGAAATGTGGCATAAATTTAACTCAGAGATGTCCTCCATCCTTTTTCTTGCTAATATTCGATACAATTTGTAGCCATACATTTCTGCAGCCATTGCTTCTCTTGAATATATGCTCCTTTCTAATTAGCTGTGTAACTGGGACTGAGTGATCAGCATGAATGCATAGTCACCTACATGGTACGTGGTGAAGGTGTGTGATCTCTATAAGGAAGCACTGAAGTCTTGTGCTGGAAACCCAATCAATCTTCTGAAAAATAAATGTAGTCTAAAGGTAGCTGAATGAAACTCCTTTGTGAAATGCTGGAATTTTGTTTTTTGTAAAGCTCCTCTGTACAGTGACTTTGCAGTCCTGTTGGGCTGCAAATGTTCCATCTGCTTCCACTGTTCATTCTTGTCTCATACCAAAATGTGTCATCTGTGAGGTCTGGTATTATTTGCTCTCCATCTGACTGTCTTTTCTTTTCATTAGTGTAATTTAGTTCTATTTATTCAGAGTAAAATAATTTGAAAAAGACATTAGGAAAAGGATTTGGGGAACTTCTTTAGATGTCTGTGTTGAGATTTTGGTTTTGTTTTATTAATCCCATTTATGTGGGGAAGTTTTCGTGCCATGGCATGAAAACAATGACAACAAAGCTATTTCATTTTTTATTTTCATGTTTCTGTTGTTTTTAATATTGCCTTGTCTCCTTAAGAGCTACTGTACTTAGCTCTTCCTAATGTGTTGTTTTCAAACACACATATAGTGTTAGGATATAAAAGTTGCTGAAGTAGCATTTTATATTTAAAAGTTTTGCCAATGCTACTCTTATACCTTGAAATAAACTGCTCCAAATTGAAAGCTTGTTGAATTCTGTCTTGTAAGATCTTGGGTTGGCAGTTTAATAGCTAATAAAAGCTTTCTTTTTGTAGTGATAATATTCTGGCCAAATGTGTGACTAAATTCCAAGAGGCATCAATCTCATCTAATAGTTTAGTTCTTGCCTATATGACTTTGGTTAGCTCTTCAGCCCAGTTGCCAGGTTGGGTTACTAATATGTCACTCTCTTAATAGCATATATAGAATAGCAGAAAAGAATAAAAAACACTGAGAGAACTTGTAAGGTTTGCAAAACTAGACCTGATTTAGTTGTGAAGAGTTCTGAGTTAATATAACTGGAGGGAAAAAATGACTGATGTGAAGTGTGAGATAGCAAAGGCAGAGGGGTTCAGAGGGGTCCCGGAGTGTGGGAGCTATCACTTTGCACATCACCTTGTTAGGTTTTTCAGAACCAGCTGTACAGGCAGTTGGTATTGATGCTGCCTTGGAGGCTGTGAGGTGGGCTTGCTGATATCTCAAAGTCCCTTCTATACCTATTTAAATTTTTAAAAGGGTGAAGGGGGAAGCAGGGCAGCAATAGTAAGTACATGCTTTTTATTCTTTCTTCCTTTCAGTTTTTTATATTGGCATCTGCACTTCCAGAAGTCCCATCTGACTGTTCCTGAAGGCAGTATCTCTTATCAGTGGCTGATAAAGGCTTTTTCTAGCAGAGGAAGATTTCTTAAATTGTCTTCCTTTTAATCCATTGGTAGCTCTTTAATACCTTCTTGTCTGTTTGTTTGTTTGTTTTCCCCACCGTTTTCCTGCCTCACAACCTCACCAATGCGCTTTCCTTTCATCTTTGTGATCCTCTCTATTGTGGGTTAGTTGCCATCTGTTTCCTCTGAATTTTAAGATTTGCCAGGCTACTCCAAGAGCATTATATATGATGCTAGAGGAGATGAAGCAGCCTGGCTGTTGAAAATATGAGTTTTATTGGTAACAGATTTTTAAAACTAAAACAAAAAGATGAAAATAGATAAACCTTCCCTCTTGCACAGTTGCTTGGCTGCTTGTATGCCTCAGGAAAGGACACCTAAGCTGGTTTTGGGTATTGAATGAAGTTCTTGTGTTTGATCAAGTGCTTGAGGCCCAGTGTGTGGGACTTAGCTGCAGAGAGCTTACATGTAGATTGTGTTTTTCTGGTGATGGGATTCAATTGTATATGTATGTGAGCGTATCTTAGGAGGGAGATTGCTGCAACACTTGCATTGTTAGTATTGGGAAAAAATCAACCAAAAGGGACTGTTGAGGTTCATACAACCAAATTATTGTAGTGCCCATCTGCACATCTAGCCCATCTATCAGTGGAAGTTGAGAACCACCTTTTGAACCACTCATAGATGAGTGTCCATCTTTGCAATTCTTCTGGATGATCTCTCTGTTGTGGAAAACACATTGCATAATTATACTTGATTCTATCACCTTCCCTCAGTTCATGAATGCATTTTCCCTGGTATTTTAATTCACTTGTAAACTTTCAGATCCCTAAGAACTTCAGAGACTCTCTGTTCAAAAGCAAAAGCTTGACATATTTTCCTTTCTGATCTTAGAGAATCATTGCATAACTCATAATGTCCTAAAGCAAGTATTGTTCTGAACTGCTGACTGCTTCAAGAATACAAATGAGTGTTCCAAGCTAGAAATAAGATTCTGGTACCTTATAAATCAAGGAGGTTCCCAGTCTTGTCAAATAAACTTTCCTTTAGCCAGTATAGCTCCAAAATTTCTAGTCTGGAAGTGTTGAACTCTTTTTTTCATAGAGGTAATGCTGTCTTATGTCAATTTAAGATGTGTCTTTAAGATTTCTCCGAAGTGTGCATCTTTGATATTGTGGCCACATAACTGCATGAACAAGATAAACACCAGAAGTGAAGAAATAATGTTCTTAAAAATCTCAAAATGCTTTCTGTTAAGTCTTCCATAAAATATGGTAATACAAATAAATGTTGTTGCCTATTTCTAAATTTGAGATTACATTATCAAATTCACTTTAAGTTATGATATGGAGAGCATGTAGGTCTAGTCCTTTTGAGTTAATGTTTTATGGATTCACAAATTTATTGTTTCCTAGGACTGATAATTATTTGATACAAATACAAGGTGCAGTTTCAGTCTCATGCAGTAATAAAAGAGTCAAAAAATCCCAGAAAAGTTATTTTTCATCAGTTTCATGTAGCCTTGAGATGCAGTTAAAATTTGAGCAGTTCATTTGAGTGAGTTTTGATTTATTGCAACAATGGGCAATCTTAGCTGCAGGCTTTGGGGAATTCCAAAGCATTAACACTGAGTTTCCTTGATTGCATTGCAAGATTTGAGGTTTGGGGAGTTTGTTCTACTGGTTTGTAAAAAGCTTAAAATTCTGTCCTTCATGATACAGCTTCATGTTTATAAAAATACACTTGGCTTCTGGCATGAGGTGAGTAAATAATTTCAGGAGAGTTATCAGCAGGTGGAAAATAATCTGTTGTTCCTTTGCATTTGAGGCCATGCAATGTGGGACACAGCAGTTATGTAACTTGTACCTGACAGTGACACAAGTTGCTGAGGATGGGCAAACACCAACGCAGGGATGATCCTGCTGCCAGCAAATCCATTTGTGCGCTTTTTACAGGGGAAAGTGTGCTCATCCCCTCCTAAAGCACCTGGGTTTGCCTTAATGCTGCAATGATCTAGGAGGTACCTAGGAAAGAATCATTTGTGTTGAATTAGAGACGTTTCAGGAGATAGTTTTCTGTGCAAAAGGATATTTCTATGTGGCACCAAACACATGGGGAGCAGATGCATTGGTGAGGGTACAGTTTAGGGAGCTCCCAGTTGCTTTTTGTCTTCTGTTAGAGTTGCCAAAGAGAGAAAGGAACTTCACACACTTCATAGCTCTGGTGATTTCATTGTTTGTAATAGTGCAGTAATCTTATTTTCTCCCAAATGTCTTAATTCAAGAATAATTTCTAAATTGTTTACTTTCTAAAGTATTTACTCAAACTGGAGGCATTATGAAATTTACCTGATGAACTATTCCTGCTATTTAATCTTTTGTGCTGTGAATTTTGACTTGTGAGATGGGTGTTTTTTATTTAACTTGTTTCAAATGACACATTCAAACTTCACATCCTGAGAAAGCAACATAATGAAGTGTGCATTGACATTCTGAAGTCGTCACGCTGAATAACTCAGCTTCTTCAAGAAAAGTGGCATTTTAATATAAATACTAGTTAAACTGAGATAATGTTCAAATTGTGTGTGTATATGTATACAAAATATAAACAACAATGGTGAAACTTCACCTTCTTGGAGCATTTAAATGTGATGCGATGTTTTTAAACCAGCAAGAACTTACTTGCCTGTCTTCCTGTTTAAGTGAATTGCACTATTTTGCCCCTGGAATTTACCTTCATTGAGTTTCAAGAACTTTTATGGACATAAAGATTGTGTGTGAATGCACATAGAGGGTAAAAGTATTATTCTGCAGTGCAGTATTGCGTAGAAGGGTTATAATGCAAGAGTAGCAATAGGGCATTCTAAAATTTCCAGAGGCCTGTGGTAGATTTCTGCCATCCTGTACTGATCTTGAGCAGAGCCTAAAAGTTTACATTAAGCATATAATGCTTTGTTTTCTTCAGAAAAAACACAAGCATGTGTTTCATCTCATACTGAAATAATGCTTCTTTATTTAATTTTTAGATTGGTAACATTGGTAACATTCTGAGAAACCTCTTTCAGAGAAATTGCTCTCAGAATGTGTCCATAACTATACCTTGAAACATGCTGGTTTTGGGAATGCAGGCATTCATCAAGACAACGACTTGCTACAAGAGATCTGACAATGATTCTTTGCCATCATAATAACTAACAAAATAGGGCAATAACTAGGAGGACTAATTTTATTCTTGCTGCAAAGCCAGCTCTAGTGTTAATTCTCACTATTGCCTGCTATGCAAGAAACAGAATCTCTCTCAGGGCTTACCAACCACCTCACTGTGACTGAGTAGCTGTTCAAACAAACAGCCCCTGCTGTCTTCATGTTAAATATAAATTGCAGGGCAGTTCATCATAGCCCTTGAAATTTTTTAATCCCCCAATGACATACTCATGTAGTTGCCTTTTTGTGACCTCACTGATAGTGGAAGAAAAAAGGTATAGGGATATAGTGTTTCTTCAGTGCTTGAGGAAAGAAGCTGCTTGGGTAGAAGAGAGGTTCCTGTGCTGAAGGAGGGCAAGCCTTGCTCTGGGTAGCCCCGGGGCCCCTCAGTCAAAAGAAGAGTGGGCAGGGAATGCTCAGGGTCTGGTGGGACACCTGGTGTGTAGGGCAGGACTGGAAGGAACTGTGTTTGTTTGGGAAATAAGAGATGGGGTTGGGAAGGAGCAGGGACACTGAGAGTGTTACAATGAGGAGAGAGGAAATAAAACAAAGCTTTGTTACCCCTTACCTAAGTTCACTTCTGTTGAAAAACCCTGCTTGATCCCCAGATGTCCACAATTGATTACCTTGGAACGATAAATGGCTTTTGTGATAGATCAGAAATCCTGTGTAGAAGACACATGTTTTCCAGATTATTTTCTGTTTTTCTAAAATCTCAGATCAAAAATGCTCGTTTTTGCATTTGCCACTACATCACAAAATATGGTTCTAAAGTTGTCCAATGTTCTGGATTTGCCATTGATGCACATCTCATTGAAATGCTGTGTTAATTCTGGTAGTTATGAAGGCATTTTGTCAATCTAGTTTTATTCATCAGAATGTACTGGCTATTGAGTTTGTATTGTTTTAGTAGGATTTTAGTATTTACATATAGTTAATCATTTAAATTGAAATGTAATTGGAAAATATGTTCTCCACAACTATTAATAAAATGCAAAATCAGTTCTTCTAATTAGGATTACTGTTGATGATGTTTATTGCCACCTAAAACCATAACCCTAAATTATTATTTTATAATACTGTCCTATATGCCTGATTTTTTAAATAACTTTGCCCTTTGCTATGTAAAAAACTTGCACAGCAGGTATGGTTTTTTTTTTCTTCCCTGGCTGTATCATCTTCAACTTTTTTTTCTTGTCTTGGGTTGTTTGAATTTCATCGTGCACTTTTAAATGTCTTTTCCTTCTTTATGGTGGGAGGGGAAAAAGAGAAGAGGTAGAAGATACATTTTCATTGCTTTTGGAGCTAAATCTAATGACAGCTGTACCGACAATTTTCTTCTGTGTTTACATGCAGCCAGGAGCTATGGGCGGAGAAGAGGTAAAAGTATTTACTAAATGTTTTGTTTGCTGACTAGTGGGAGAAATAAATATTTAGTTTTCTTGTGGTAAGATGATGTTACCAATTTTAACATTATTTAGTTGATCAATTGCTTCATATAAATCATATTCTTCCCTTGCAAAAGAGCTCCCTTTTAACAGCATCTTAAAGCAATGATGATCCTGAGCTGCTGACTTCTAGTGTGTTGCTATTGCTAGAGAGCTGGAGGATGACTGAATGTTAAGACTCTCATGACATGTATTTATGACTTGAAATGCATAGTGTTCCAAAAAAAGATCAATTTTGGGTTTATGTTTGGTGTGTGTTTGTTTTGTAGAAGTCCAGTGTTTAACTGCTGCATTGAACATTTGAAAATTACTTTTTTTCTTACATGACGCAGCTTTCACTGAATATTAGACTTCATTACATTGAATTGCCTCAGATAGCACGTGTGAATACCAATACTAGTAACTGTCCTCAACAGTGAATATTGATAATAATTTTGAAAAGATACAGTATTTGAGCACATTTCAACAGACAACCCTTAAAACATAAAAGCTGAAAATATTTTATAAATGTACAGTGCTGCATATCAGTTTATTCTGAGAGATGAATGAACAAGGACAATAGCAAGTCCAACAACTGTACTGAGAAAGCCACTAATGCAGCTTACATTTATGTCCTGTGCTGTAGCTTACACAGACTGGTTGTTATTGAGAAAATAACAGTGAAAATAGCAGCTTTTAACAATTATGTTTAGGCAGTGCCATCTGCGTGGGGTACTTTAGCATAAAACTTAATTTTATCTTCCTTTCCATGAAGTTCTCTGCCAGCTATGCAGGTGACACTGCCCCCTTTTCCAAATGTAGAATTTGCATCACATTGTGAAGAACCTTAGAGACAGATGTATCCATCACACAAACCAATAGTGCCTAAGGGCTTGTAATTTGTATGGATTGAGGTGGTAGGCTGTACAGGCCATACTAACACAGTTTGTAATAAAGAATTTGCTCTGATCTTTTTCAAAGCTGACACATGTTAGTGCTTATTTGGTAGCTAAATCTGAACCTAAAGATTCAAATTTTCCTCACAAACTTACTCTCTGTGCAAGTGAACTGTTTAATTTTATTTTAAAATTGTGGCAGGTGTTTCTAGATTGATCAAATGGTACCAAAGTAGGAAAGGAGGTAGGAATCAGTAGGATACTATAAATTACTGGCAACTCGTGTTTACTTGTAGAAGCAAAATACAATAATGCAGAAGTAATTGTGATGAATGTAATTTAGGCTGTTTTAGATAACTTTTAGTGGAGACGAAACAGGGCAAACAAGTTCTGAATGTGCTGGTTTTTCAGATTTTTTTTCTCACTACCAAGAAGCATGTTTCATTCCACAGGACTTGCTTCCTATGTGAAATGCAGGCTTTTCCATACTAACAAGTAGATTTTTGTGTGTGTGTGTTGTCATTAATGGCAGGGATTTTGACTTGCCTCATTCATATTAAAGTCTGTGATGTTCATGCTTTATCATTACCTTGACTTTTGTAATGTTGGTTTTGAGCTTTCTTAATCTTAAGCATGAAATTCTACAACAGTCTGTTAAAAAATGTGTTGGTTATCAAATATTCTCGTATATCCCTCTCTGTTATTGCTTTTACCATTTGCCTTGGGATAACATGCAGAGTAACCACAGGCAAGTCTGTGCAAGGACTCATTTTATGTTTGTTTTACTTGGATATTTTAATTAGTGTTTGATTTTGTCACTGTGACTAAGCATCTGCAATGAGAAGAAGTTTTGTCAGACATTTCTTGACACTTGCCATAAACTCTCAGTTCTCCACTTGATTCTGTTTCCTTTGAGAAAAGAGATGAGCATTTCTTTGTAGGCATCATGTTTACAGCTGTTGAGTCATGTTCTTGGTACCTTGTTTTTTAACTTTTACAACCAGTTTTTCAGGTACAGATGTAAGCACTGCTGTGGGAAATCAGCCCAAACTATTTTGCTAGACTGACAACTCAGAGATGCCCAGGGAGGGGTACAGGAGTATGTTACAAAAAAAGTGCATTTAGTGATGCTTTCCCGTAATGTTCTCCCAGAAATTTGCTCCAGGGAGTCTCTTGATGTGATGTTTTAATATTTATTGCTTTAGATTGCATTTTTCTCCTGTTCTAACTCATTCCCTTTTCTAAGCATACATAAATTTTTAAACATCCCGAAAAATCTGTAGCAAAGGTTTCCAAAGTTTGCCTTGCTTTCAGGCTTGGCATGTACTGGTTGTGTTCAGTGCAGTTTATTTTTCCCTTTCTGGAGAAGACCATGAACAGTCATTCCCTATTCTCTTGTCTGTATGCTTCCCATGATTTTAAACCTATTCTTCTTACATTTAGCTCTATACTTGACTTAGCTATAAACTCATAGAACATCATCTGCATTTATTTAAGGTGAGTGCGGTGCTTGTAGACTGCCAAGCATCTGGCATGGTGCTTAGAGGTGATACCTTGTTTCCTAAGTTGCTGTGAATTTTTATTATTTCCTTCAGAACTTAGTATCCTCTGCAGATTTGTATTTTACTTGAACACCTTGTTATTAATTTGATATGTCATCTTCCACTAATGGCTCCTGTTTGTTGTTTGTTTACTTTTTTACAAGAAGGTAGGTTGATGGGCAGGAATTAAAAGATGATTTATCTCTCCAGTAATGTCAATTTCTGAGATATTTTTAGATTTCTTGCTTTTATATGAGTGTTCTGATTTGATATTTTTACACAGTTGTAGTATTCTTAATTATTTTTTGTCTCATGCAAATGTTCTCTTTTATGTTGAAATGCATATGTTTATACATGTGCATGACATTTTTGTCCATTAATGGAATATTCCTCAAAACTCCTTCCTGTTTTATGCGCTAAACCCACCATTTCTGACAACAAGTCTTTGAAAGGTAGCATCTCTACATCCTTCTCTGATTGTGGCATTTACCCTGTTTTTTATGTTGATGTGTAAATGCACGGTAGCATTTCTGCTTCAGTGGATTTTTGTGTCTGTAACCTCTTTCATTGTTTAACATTCAATATAGTATTTTTCATCAACACTTTTCTGGTGCCTGATGTTTGTAATAAAAAATCAGGCTAGTGTTGTGTGTCAGTGACTTTCTTGACTTCGTTAGCTCGTTTTCCCCATACAGAATTACTGCTTGTTTTTTTAATCTGTCCTCTGATACTGGAGACAATTACTGATATTTTCAGTGTATATGTTTTTTTGCCTGCTGTCCCTCTGTCTTGATTTTTCTCCTTGCCCCTGTTTTTATTTCCCTTGCTTCCTGTGCTGTTAATACCAGCATGGTATTAATCCTTAGGTCTTGCTATGTTAATTTCATGTGATTCATTACCTTTGAATTTAATTATTTGCAGCTACAAAAGTATAAATACATTTATATTTGTAATCAATCCCCCTATAAACTGTTTGTATCAATTAATTATAAGTCCATCCCTAAGAGCAATCCTCCATGGTATGAGGGGACAAGTAGCCTTTTCAGAGTTGAGCTGTGGTTCCTATTTATACATCTCTCTATATTGCAAGACGTATTTTTCAACTCAGGTATAGGGAATTGTTAAATTCCAAAGTTGGCGACTGTTGCTTACATGCAGTCTTTGAATATTTTTTATCTTCCTTGTTAATAAATCTGTTCTTAAGATAATGTGTGTATACTTTGTTAGTAATAGCAACAAGTTAATCACATTAGATGGTTACAAATAAATTCTTTACTTTTCATTAACAAACTGAGTAGCAGCCATTTATGTTGCTTTTCATTTATGCTCATTACTGAAAGGATGTTTTAACTCTGAGTAACAAACAGGATGACAGGCTGTTGTAGTCAACAATGTTTTCCTTCTAGTGCAAGTTCTTTCTGGTTTATGTAACAAGATTTTTTTTCTTGTTCACTAAATCTCTTCACTTCCTGTTTAATATCCACAATCCAAAGATTTTCCATGTTTATTTTGCTGTTTGCCCCCCTACTCAGCTTGGGCCTGTGTTCCATGGAGGTGGAAGTGCTGCAGCCCATGTTGTCAGGATCCTGTACAGCACTCAAAGGACTGTCCTGCTCTGCAGTGCAGTGGCTTGAGGGATCTTGAGATCATTCCTTCAAGATCTGTTATGGAAGGTGTAAATATCTAATTGGTTTGAAATGTAAATCTTGCGAAGGTTATTTCTGTAACTATGACACATGATTTCATCAGATAACTTGTTTTTCATTTCTATCCATTCACAAGGGTTTGTTTTAAAGCTAAATTAGGTTTATTGTCTTGTAAGGGTAATACACTTCTGGAAAAATAGAAACAATACTAATGAACATGAATTAGAAAACTGGACGACCTAGTTGGGTCCTTTAATGCAAGTTCTGTTAAAGTAAAACAGTAAAAGGAAAAGTTTTTTACTGCAATATTTAATTCTCCAGGAAACAGCGTTAACTATAGATCCTACAAAATCTATTCCAGGTCGCTCTTCACTCTTTCCTTTTGAAGATGGCTTCCTAGATGACAGCCATGGTGATCAGTCATTGTCTTCAGGTCTCAGCTCTCCAACTCGCTGTCAGAATGGGGAAAGAGTGGAACGCTATTCCAGAAAGGTGTTTGTTGGAGGTCTTCCTCCTGACATTGATGAAGGTACTGTGAATCACTTGTATTGCTGAGATGTGGGAATTGGCTTTCATATAATTACTAATAAAAAGGTCATATTTTCATAGAAGCAAATGGATTTTCCCAGGTGTGTCTCTTGTAATGCTTGTGGCATTACTTAGAATAAACACACCCTACCACCCCCTGCAATACCAGAGAATTTACTTGATGTTCTTGTGTACTGTAGATCAGAAGAGATGGAGACAGAAGTGGCTGCCTAGCAGGTCTTCTGATCTGCATGTCTTCCCATGACTGTAAAGTGGAAAGGCTGAAAAAGGGAACTTAGTGGGTACTGTCTCTCCTCCATAGTCTTTTCCTATTCTTGGATGTGGTTGACTTTAAAGACTTTCTTAATGCAGTCCTTAGCAACTTACCATGGGCTTTAAATAATCAGCTCTTATACTCATCATATATGCAGGGTTCAGATGATAAATATAGGATAATAACATGGTTACAAAGTAATAACCTACTTAGCAAGGATGGTCAGAGTTTTTCTCAATCATGATCTGCTCTACTTGCATGTGTCCCCACAAACCCTTACTCCTAAACTAAAATCATGACAGTTTTTGGTGTATTTTTCATGGCTGGAATACAGCTGGAATCCACCACCGTCTAGCTTCAATGGGCATACACAAGGAATTTGATGATGCCTTATAATGAAAAGAGGGAAATGTCTAATCTACTAATCTGAAGCCTAAACCATGTACAGTTTTAATGAAGAAATAGTGTGAGTTGCCAGTCGATGTTTACAAACACCTCAGATGCAGTTCCCATGTCACACCAAGACAGGGCTGTTGTACGAGGTCTGGTGGATAATCTGGATTTGTGGCTGTAAGAAGCAGCAGCCCAACAGGGACAACTGATGTGCACATTGCTGGGTCACTTAGAATCAAAATACAGGCCCATTCTGTCCTGTGAGGAAGTAACATGGTGACCTGGGAGCTGTCACCCTCTTTCCTGAGAGGTCTCCTTCAGTAACCCTTTATCCTTCAGCTCTTCAGGTACACAACATGTGTTGTGTCTCCAGATGCTTGAAAAATCTGGTGTGCAACTCATGGGGTCAGAGAAACTGGACACATCTCAAACAATAATCCAGAAACTGTAAAACCCCACTGCCTTTTCTCCTGATGGCTTGTTACTCTGATCTACCTAACATCACATTAGACACAATTTTAAACCAATTCTTTCTTTAAAGTATGTTTAAAAATATATTGAGAAAATAAGATGTTTTCAAAAACAATTTTAAATACTTTTTTCCTGAAGGATTTACATGTAAAACAAAATTGTCCTATAGGATAGCTCATGATGTGTGTTACATGGTGGTTCCAAATTGATGCTTACGAAGTGAAGAAAAAACTTGGTAATTCAAGACAGATTTCCTGAGGGGCCTGAGGAAGGTGAAATGCCCACAGTGGCATGACCTGCTGCAGCTTCTTTCTAGGGCAGGCTGCAAGGAGCAGCCATGTTGACATGGAGCTCCTCCATCAGTCCCATGTGGCTGCATCTGACCCTGCTTTGTGGCTATAATTAGAAATGGACTGCAGCTGAAGCATATTCACTTCTGATAGATCATGTTTGCATTTAATCCTGCTGCAGACTTCCACTAGTGGAATGTAAAATCACTTTTTTAAGCAGCCACATACAGCACAGAGATGAAAGAATATTTAGGCATCTTCTATGGACATCATTGCAGTTTTCACTGTTCTTGTTTTGTTTTGTTTTTTAAGTAAGATCTTTTTACCTTGCCACTGTCAGTTTTTATGTTCTCTCTGAGGTGCCTCATTTGTTTTTTTGTAGATGAGATCACTGCCAGCTTTCGTAGGTTTGGACCTCTTGTGGTGGACTGGCCTCACAAAGCTGAAAGCAAGTCATATTTTCCACCTAAAGGTAATTAGTTTAAAATACACTTAAGAAGGCTGTTCTGGTGAAAGGAAATTACATCTGCCATGTGGCAATCCACTATAAAGCAAAGTTTTTACTCTTTATATGAATTTTCTATCTTTCATCAAGCATATTTTCAGCCGTTGTCACGATGGGAAAAAATTTCACAATTTGGTTATTGAAATATGCTTCTGTGTGTGTGTTTCTTGAGCACACCGTGAACCCTTGCATTATGCCTTAATTTGTGCCAGCAGTGGGTAGAATGCAAGTTGCAGAAATTTCCTAGTTGATGCTGTTGTGGTTTGCACGTTGCAAAACCCATGGGAATAAGAGAGGAAGTCACTCGGATTGGTCCGTGGATCGGGTGCCCCGTGTTTTGCAGGGCAGCGCCTCCAGCGTGTGCCGTGACCCGGAGCCGGGATCGTGCTCGAGCACGGGCTCCGCCCCGGGGCTCCCCGGCCGCTGGAGCGCAGCGCGGGCTCTGCGCAGGGGCACCACGGGCACAGTCTGGGCAGCTGGGGCAGCCTCTTACCGGCCAGCACAGCGTTGTGCAGACCTGTTTTGAGGGAGAAAGAACAGTTTATGGGGAGTCTGTTTGAGAGGGTTACTGGGCTAAATCAAACTGCTCTTACTGTACCCTGATCTCTCTGATTTTGTACAGTACATTCTACTCTATTTCACATGTGCCTCTTGCATTTAGTTCCTGAGTTCACTCCTGATCTGAAACAGTAGCAGGAAGTTGTACACAAAATTTCTGGTCTATATGCAAAGATTTTCATTTCTCATTGACCCTGGAAGCTCTTAATTCCTCATTAAGGCCACTGATTATTTTGGCAGAACAATGGGCTGTTTAGTCAGTGAACTAGCTAATCCTGAAATATTTTGATAAATATATTTTGACTGTAAAAATATACAAATCAAAGCCAACTTAATTTATTTGGAAGCTTAATTGCTGGAGGCAAGATAACACTGTGATAAATAATTGCCCTGTGAAGAGTAATTGGGACACTTAAAGTCAGAAGGGAAGCCCATACCTGCTTCCTCTTTCCTGTTCCATTCTCACCACCCAGCCTTGCTGTCAGCAGTTATGCAGCATCTGTTCTTGAATTTAAAAACAGCCCCAAAAGCAGCAAAAAAACCCACCTCAAACCTCAACCCCCCTGCAATATTCCTGACAGTTGGTAAAATATATGCTTTTCTGTTTTCATGTTATTTTTAAAAATCTCTGGGGTCTTTCTGGCTTGTGAATTCTAATTGTACCTTCACTTAAAAGTTGTTTATTTTTTTAAAGTGGAAAAGCCAGCTTCTCCTTGTCCTTATTATCTCTTATTCTCTACTTGTTTTCTCTTTTTTAGTATTTTTCCTCTTATTAATTCAATAAGTAACTATTTGTTGAATTAACATGGGACTTCCATTTTTGATTTTGTTCTCTATCTGACTGTGGACTAGTTATGCCTTGAGAAACTTGTAAAATGTTTTTGAGTAAGATCTATTTTAGCAGAAGACAAGGGAATGCAGCCTCACTTCTATTTTTGTCATGATTCTAATATAGGAAACAGCTTTCAAAGCCCCTGCCAGTTGCCCTGAACGTCTGTCTGAAAGTGCTAAACAACAGTCAATCCCAACTGTTCCAGATTTATTTATATCTGACTTCTTAGTTATCAGTCAGGGCTGCAGCATCAGACATCCTGCATGCCTGGTTCTGACATTCACTTACAGTCATGGTAAGCTCTGTAGGTCAAATGTGCTTGATTTACTATGATCCCATACACGCAGCACCTACACAGAAGACAGAATATTATTTCCAGGAGTCAGAGGATAAAGTTTGAATGTCTGTTCTAATTTTTTACAGCTTTTTGGTCTTTTTTTTTCCCAATAAAGAGTACTTACTTTTCAAAGTTATTATGGAATCATTTTCAGAAGTACCACAATAAAATGTCTCCAGTGCTCATTTTGATCAGAAGTTCCTTTAGACCTAAAATACAAGTTGGTGGGCTTTGGTTTTGGGTTTTTTGTTTGTTTTATTTTTTTTATTTTAAGCTGTTTTGGTGCATTATTGGACATTTCCTTAAAAAATACAAAAAAGAGATATTTGAAATTATGCTTGGTGCAAAATTCAGTGAGACTTATTCAGCTGTCAAGTACTCATGAATTCAAATGTTTTCTCCCTTCATTTTTCTAGATGTCTTGTCTTCCATGTTGCATTGCTAGTCTGTAAATTCTCTGACATTTTGAATATGAGTCTTTCAAATGGAAACCATGTCCAAAAAAACAAAGGACAAATGAAACTGTAGAGAGTGAGCAGAGAATGAGCTGGGGTTTGTATGCTAGCGATCTTGAAAGAAAACAAGAAAAATGAATTGTTGGAATGAAGTGAGGATGATGCAGAGGCTATTCACACATTGATAAAGCCTGACCTTCAAGGCTTCTCCCACCTCCTTGCGTGTGTCCCAGAGGCAGTAAAATTGAGCCCTGCTCTTTTTGAACATATGTCATCACCTCCAGATGGACTTCAGTGTCCTTTTAATGGATGGCCTTTTCCGTTACTGGAGTTTCAGATCATTGGGCAGTGTCTGGTCTTTAGCAAGGTTCAGGATTTTTGTCTGTTTGCTTTGATAAGTGTTAACTGAGAGGTTTGGGGCAGACAACATTAGTAGGTGATGCCATGGGTCAGCAAGTCAGTGAAGTTTTATGCTGCAGCTGCTTCACGTCATGGTTTTCTGTCTTCAGCTACATCCAGGTGATGCAACATCCCCTGCAGTCCTGAGTGAATCAATACAGATTTCCAGTATCTGCTTGTTGGTATAATTTATTGAATTTTGGAATGTTTGCTATGCTGGTGCAATATATGAATTCCCTGTAGTTGGCCTGTATTAGGAGCACTCTGTTGATATTCTTAGGACTCAGAAGAGAAGGCTGCAGAAACCATTGGCCATGGCTAATCTGATCCAGCATGAAATCTGAAAGATTAAAATGTTGCTTACAGTCTAGTGACCTCCACCACCACCTACCAACCCCCCCGAGGGCTTTATCTGGTTAGTTTAGTGAGTGAGTCAGGCCATAGATGTGTAGTCAGTCCCAGCAAGCCTTAATAGCTAATTTATTAGTTGGTGGGGTTGATTAGCTTAGCTGCAGTGGCATGTAAGCTTCATTGGGACCAGTTGGAGTCCAGAAACATTCCTGCAGCACTGAGCTTGAACAAAGGAGGTTTTCCTGGATTTGGCATCCTGAGCAGGATGGTGTCACCACAGGTCTGCTTAGGCACCTTACCTCAGATTTAGTGCTGGGCCTGATGGACATAAATGTTTGTGTGTGAAATGATGCTGAGCTGGGATCTCCAGCATGGGGAGTAACACCAGGCTTATCCCAGTGTGGTGTTAACAGTGCCATTTTGGACTTTGGGGGATGGCGCAGCAACAGGGATGTATCTGCAACATATTCCTCAAGCACATCATTGCTATCTGTATAACCCAGGTTTTCTTGTTTCCCAGATATTCTAGGGGTTTGTTACCCTTATTGGATATTGCCTCATATCACAGAATACACTGATCACGTGTTTGTGAAAGCAGTCTGCCTTTGTCAGGGTTTGAGTTTTGGGCATTGTAAGAGCAAACCCAAAATCATTCTGTAGAGGAAGCACAACTTACCTTACCTTGGTTGCCAGTGAGTTCCATATTTAGGTTGCCCAGAGAACAGGGACGCTCTGGTCACTGAAAATGAATATTGTGCACTTGGGCAGGAGAAGCTGCCAACAGCTGACAATGTGTGTAAGAGGCTCCTATTTCTAGTTCTGAGCATCTGCATTATTGCTTTAACATTTCTTTTTACCCCTCCTGTGCATTGTAAAGCTTAGCACCATGTTTTTATGTTTGTGTCATGCATGAGGTGGTTTTTAATGCTTTGCCTCTGAATAAGGCTAATTCATTCCCGTTGCCTGAGAAGATCTTTGGATTACTTCCTTTGGCATCTGTTTGGATATGTTACTAACTGAACTGGCAAAATTATAAATGCCATGTGTTGGTCTTGGGTAAGCAGATGCCCAGTTCATAATGTGTTTACTTGGCTTTCACCCCAGAGTTTGGGAATTAAATGTGGTTTTTGGTTAAGTATCTTTTGAGTACCTGTGAGACATGGAGAAATAAAGAAATATGGATTAAAGTATGTTATCAAAAGTAGTTGCACATTACCACGTCACAGTCTGTTTATCGCTGGCAAAACCCAGATAATTCATGTTTTATTTAAATAGAAATTGATGGGGTTTTCGCTTATTTGCTTGTGTGCTGAGTTAAGTAATGCTTATGCTAACTACAGTAATTTTTTTCTTTCCTTTTTTTTTATTAAACAGATGGTGCCAACTGTTTCAAAAACATTTTTTTTCAGTTCTTTTTTCTTTAACAGATTGCTAGCTTTAAAACAACTTTTTGAAAAGTCTTTACTGGTTTTTCCTTGTGATAACCATGATTTTTCTAGTAATCACTAAGAATTGCACCGTGTGCTTTAAAATGCCAAAAATTATGCAAAAATTTTCCCTTTTTTTTTTCATTTAGAAAGATTGATGGATAGAGATAAGAATTAGAGTTATAAAATGAAGCATGGCAGAGCTTGAAGATAGGATGGGTTTGGAATGGGAGGAATGCTTTGGCCTTTACAGTTGATTCAGATGTGTGATGCAGCAGTCTGATCCTTTTGTGTTTTCCCTGTTCTTCAGTTAGTTATCCAGTTATATGATGAAATTAAGCACATTTGTCCCTGCTGTGCCATATGGGACACTAGGGTGAGAGAAATCTCATGAAAAACGAAACTTTACGTAAGCAAAGTTGCATGAAGTAACATGAAATGATTTTCATGCTTTAATTTAAAAACAGTTGGTGGGACAGAAGGTGTGAGCCTCTCTGATTCTCTCCAAAGTACTGTTTAGATGGGAACACTGTTGCTGTAGTCTTTTGACTGATCTTGATTTCATGGATGAAGACCATTTCCATGGTTAATTCCATTGCCGCTGCACTGGCAGTTGTAGTTTCTGCCAGAGGAAGACGAGTGAACAGTTACAAGGAGAAAGTATGGAGTCATAATTCCAATTTCCTTTGTTATAGTCACAAAAAGGTATCTGGTTTGTCCAAATACAGCAGTCTATTCTAGAAAACTGCCTGCTTTGGCTTAACTGATCAAATATGATACCACCACAGTCCAGCATGAAATGCCAAACTAATTTTTTGATTTAAAAAATAGAAGTCAGAGATCACAATATTTGTTAGAATGGAAACTGACATTCCCTCTCCAGAATTACATTGTATGGCCAAGAGTGATTCTGGGAGGGTTTTTAGATGTTGTTTACGTATGTTACAACACATGTGTGCAGTGTCAGTCATTTTACCCACTGACATCTGAGGCCACGTCTGTAGCTTGTAGTCCCTGTGTCTTCCCACAGCAGGGCAGCATAATCCCAAATCTATGCAAGTCACAAAATGTGTGGTGGCAAAATCCAGTACACACTAATGTGCTCTTCTGTAGCTGTGCGACTTTAGCATGCAGAGAATTTTCTTTAAGGTTTTTGGTGACTTTTGTTTGAGCCTCTCTTTTTTAAGCTCTTAACACTTTCCGGCCTTGTCCTAAATGTTTGAAGATTCTTGGTGAATCCTCGATGTGATGATTTTTAAATGTCTGTCTTTGAGACTGCTATGCCAGGTATCTAAGAGCATTCAAGGAGCTTGCGTCACCTAAGAGAATTTCTGTCTCTAAAACAGTGTCATTTGCAGCTTCTTTTTCTAGGGGAAAACAAGAACCTGGTGAGGCAAAATACAAAAGTGTTTTTGAGCCATCCAAGCCTAGGCAGAACAAATCTGATTCTGAAGTAGCATTGCAGGATTATTCTCTCCCAGCTTTCATTTTGCTTTCAACAGATCTTCCTTTCTTTCACAATTGCTAGGCTACTATAGAAGAAACAACAATTTTTAGCAAGCATTTGACCCTTTTTCAATAATTTGAACATATCTAAGTACATAAAAAATTCCCATGTTTATCTATAGTGGCAGCCAGACCACTTTTGTCAAATGGAAAGAGTTGAATATTTGTCTCATTCTCATTAACCTCTCCTAAATCTCTAGTAGGTTTTACTATGGGTTGTACATCTCATCCCTCCCCAATACTATTTTTATTAAATGTTTTCTTTTCTTTTGTTTTATAAATGGAGATACATGAATTAATCTGTAAGTATTATGGGCTTCAGGATAAAAGCTGTCTTTTGAATAGTGCTTAAGTTGAGGACTTCATATTATTTTGTGCTTTGTAGTAGCTTTTGCTATCTTGTTTTGCTAATAATTTATGAAGCATTAAATTATCCTTTCAAACCATTGAAATATGTTGAAGGGGTTGTTGCAGGTGGTGGTGCAGAGAGATTCTGTACTGGCACTGCAGCATATTCATTGTTCTGATGGTCATCTAAAAAGTAAATTGTTCCCTACTCCCATCCCCCATCAGTTGTAATTATTTAATGCATTAAAAACTCATGCTCTCTTCATAAAGTCCTACAGGCATTATATTTACAAAATTATGTATTTGGTTCCTAGGATCACTTCAGTGATTCTACCCCTAAAATAATGATGCAGTAATCTAAAATTGGTGCAAGATCATTGGAATACACACATTATAAATTTATCAAAGGCAGTACCCCTAATTATACTTGTGTCCTCTCAAATCAGAGGTCAGGACTGGCAGTGGGAGTATTTCAGGTGCTGGATATGCTGTGAGTGCCTCTGCCCAAGGCAGTGCATCCACCCCTCTCTGGTCTGAAAAGCTTGGAGCAGCTCAGAGCTGGTGTGCCCTCAGCTGTCTCAGTGCTGTGCTTGGCAGATTGTGTCTGCTCCACACCAGGAAAATCCTACCTGGTTTGGGGACTTAAAGTGTACACCAAGAGTGTAACCAGTAGTCAGCTGTATGCCGGTAGAGGCTGGGCAGTTTCATTAATAAAGGTAAACATATAATTTTTTAGAGGATTTGGTAAGTCCAGTATTTTTATTTTTATATCTACTATTCTGATCTCTCAGGGACATGCATACTCTTACTCACCAGAAGCAGTTTTGGGTTTTCTTTGGTTTTGAGAGGAATTTGTTGTTCAACATAATCCAATTTTGGAAGAAAATCCTTCTGTTATTAAGGAGGGTTTTTCAAGCTGCATCTTTTTCTTACAGTCAACAAAGACAAGAAATTTGAACAAACCAGAACCTGAAAACAATCCATATGTGAGTGAGCATTCAAACCAGTTATTAGCAGCACCACAGCAGCAAATGACAAATTGATTACTTGATTAAAAGAAGGGAAGTCAAAGCTTACTGCTGAAGCTCTGCATTCTGCCTTTAGAAATGTTTTACGGCTCACAGGAGAGTTACAATAATACAAAAATCAGAAAATATGTTACTTGCTTCCTCTGTGCAAATGACATGGGATGTCTTTTCTTTTTGATTAACGTACTTTACTTTGAAGCTCTTAACAACAGTCTCAAATATTTTGTGTATCACAGCTCCACTAAGTGCTGCTTGCTTTCTTTGTTAAGAAAAACATATAATTTAAAGTGAAAACTCTTTTTATTGTAAAACCCAGTATCAAATTTAATTTAAAATAACTGAAATCCAGCTAGCCTGAATTTTTGGACAGGTGCTTTCTTCCTCTGAAAATTTATTTTACCTCGTGCTGATACTGTGCTTGAAATAGAAGCTGAAATCAAGCAGAGTATTTATATTTCTGTAGAATTTTTCCAAGTTAATGTTGGTTGGAGTAGGACTGGAAAATGGTTTTTTTTGCAAAGAAGAGTAACAGGTTTTGTTCGGACTTGGAAACTGATCTCTCTTGAGCCATCTGTTCAGAGTAAAAGCAGCAGACCTGACCCCCTCCAGATGATGACCATAAGCTGCTCTGCCCAGAGCAGTCACCATTGCGTATTGCCCTTGAAAATCAAAATTTTAAAAATTCAATTCTGAATTTAGTTGGGTTTTTTATATTTACTAGTGTGAATGATTGTTTTCATGCTGCTGACTCAGTAAACTTCACAAAGATAGCTTCCACCTCATCAAATATTTAGTCTTTGTTATATGAAATTCGTGTGACTGCTCTTATAACTACAGTAACCAAATTGTATATTAGAGCCTCTTTTATGTTTTTTATATCCTTTAATTCTGATTTATAGCTGCTATAGATCGTGTTGCAGTCTGAAATCTGATGTTGAAAATGGCTGTGACCTTTGAAAGAGGAGACAACCCTATAAATTTGCTGTTGCAATGTTTTACACTAGTTTAGAAGTAAAATGCCAGACAAAGAGAAGCTTTAGTATGCCTGTGGAATATTCTTTTGGTTAAAAAACCACAAGAAATCCAAGTAATTTATTTCAATCTTTTCTTTTTTAATACAGGTGGGTGGGAGTATTTTTACTACAGGACAAACTGAGATGGTATATGTATACTGTTCTTTTGGGGCTTTTTTTATCCATAAGTGGTGAAAGTAAAGTAATGATGGCTAGAAAATGTGTCTGCTTCTTGACATGTTTTGGAACTGAAAAGACTTTATAAATCTTTAGCGGTATGTAGTTACTACAGCACTATAGAAATACTGTCCTTTCTGCTGAGGAAACATTGAGGCACCTCTCCCATGTCCCACAAATAATGCATGTCCAGAAAGCAGAGGTTCTGTGGGTGGATTGGGTTTCTCCTTCCACTTAAATTGAAGATGTGGAGAAAAACGCTCAGTAACGTTTATGACAAAATAGAAGGTTTCTGTTTTCTCTGCTGTTTGTGATATGGTAAGATCATTATTAGTAAGGGTTAAGTGTTAGTTTCAATTCCTTTGGTGATCTCACGATGTGGGCTATTTAGTGCTAAGACTGGAATTATGAAGACATGCAATTTATTTTACAGAAGCTACTGATACAGAACCTCAGTTTTTATTCAGCTCTTCTCCATGGTCCACTCCATTGCTGACTTTTCTTGTTATGTCTCCTGTCTTCCATTTGACATGTACGCTTCATTTTATTGCTATTAAGATTCAGGATCCAATTATTTTTCAATGTAACTGAGGATATGGAGTACAATCCTTTAATTAAAATCAAACAAACCTTTCCCCAGTACCTGCCTGTAATGTGGCATATGAGAAATTTCTTACATATCACATCAGCCAGACTTAGTCTAGTATTCATGAAAAACATGTAAAAATGTAAATGTGCAGAAATAGAAGAGTCACTGTAAGATTCTAGACTGTTCCTATTTCTTATACACCTTTGTTTTTTAGAGAAAAGAATCAGCTGATGGGGTCAAACACTGCCATATAAAATTAGACCAAAAGAAATTAATCTTTGCAGCCCTGACTAATACATAATTTCACTCTTCTGCAGTAGCTAAGTGAGATTACAGCCTTTTCTATTTTAGGTTTCTTAAGTATTTAAAGCCTTTGAAGTTTTTTGAAAATGCAGTCATGTCACTGCAATGTTTAAAGGAAAGTCTGCAGTTTTTTAACACCTCGGATTTTTATTTTTCAAAAATGAATTTAATTTTTAATAGTAGTTTCATCTTTGGATTTAGAAATGTGTTTTATTCATGTTCAAAGCATCCTCTAATAAGATTACTGAGGTGACTTTGAGCAATGACCCTTGTCATCACATTAACAGATTTAGAAATTTGGTTCACACTGTTTCTAAATGTTCCTTTCCTGTGGGACTTTAAAACAACTTTGTTCTAAAAGTTCTAGTAAATACAACCATAATTCAGTTCAAAACCCTTTTTTAAGATCTAGTAAAAGAAAAAAGAAAAAAAGTTAAATATATATTTCATGAAAAAGTTAAGTCTATTTAAATTTACTTCTTTGAGGCAGCCATCTCAACCATCTAAAAATAACCTTAAAGAAATGAGACTAGAACATTAATTTTCTTTGCCATCCTTTTTTTTTACATAATATTAGGTAGATTTATATATCAAAATACTTTTATAAGAAATCTGAGGTCGATGCTAGATTTTATTGTAATCCTGAAGTTTACAAAAACATCAGAAAAGGCACTGTGGAAATGGATGAAAGATGTGCTTCGAAGGTAGTTCAGCTTGTTTCAAGCACAAGTGGTCCTTCCCTTCTGCAGATGGAATCACTGCATGTGACTGACTACCCAAAGACTTTTCTGACTTGCTATGCACAATGAAAAGAGGAAGTTCTTCTTTTCATTCTCTTAATTCTGCCACCCAACCCCAATGTTATAAAGCTGAAAGCATGTGACCCTTAGGTTATGATTCCTGTATCAGACTTTGCAAGTGGACTGAATTTTAGGAAGTATGGATTTCAGATCAGTTACAAATGAAATCAGTACATGATATGCAGACTTGTGACATGGAGATTCAAATACTCTTTGACCTTATATATAACTCTTCATTACAGTATTTCACTTTGAAAAGAGCCCAGATTCTAAGAACCCAGAAATAGGTTAATCCTTCCCTGTTGGCTATATAACGTTTGCATGCCAAATGCTGGCTTTGTACCAGAAGATTCAGCTCATGGTTGATGCATATGAACAATTTATCTACTGTTGTTTTCAAATGCAAAAACCTAAATTATTAATTACATTGAGTATTCACAAGTTGAGCATAAAATGGTACCCTTCAGTTATTGTAATAAAATTGAACTAACTCACAATTAATTGAAATTCTGAAGAAAACCTCTTGATTAAACTCAATCTTCTCTGGCCTTCATTAAGTGAGAGATCTGTACTTTTACTCCATTAGTACCTTTCTGAAATATTCCTGTACCACTAAGTAACTAGAGACTATCCGGATAACCTTTACTCTCATAATGTTTGTAATTAATCACTTAAACTGAACAGAGTATAAAAATTCTAATATCACAAACTTCATTCCTACCTTCTCCCATGGGTTACAAAACACAGTCAGTGATTTCCTTTTACTCCATCAAACTGTGCCTAATCATGGAGCTGTAAAAGGAAGGTGTGACCAGATTTAGAAGAATAAAAGAAAACCTTTTCTTTTTGTAAACATGCTCTTTTCACGAATGCTGTGAAATGCAGTCAGGCTTTTTCTGGGAAGCCATGGCAGGCGTGAAGCTGGATAATCTTTAACTCTTGAGAAATATTTTGCTTTAGGTCTTTTCTCATAAACTCTACCAGCTGTGGCTTGCTAAGTTGAATGGTGTCCACAGGACCAGTAAGTTTATTTTCTCTCACATGCCTAATACATATAACGCATGTTCTGCTAGAATAAAGGTAAATGAGTAGTTCTTTTCAGTTAATAACTTTGAGGAAAGATGGGCAGAATACATACATAATGCACTACTAGCTAAAACTCCAGTATGACTGCCTGTAATTTGTACCAACATGCCGTTTTTTAACATAAAGTATGAATATCAAGATGTTCTTTTATTAGAAAGGCAGAATAGGCACCTTAATAGGCTTTCCATCTAGCATGTTGTTTTGAAGAAAGAGGTCACTGAAGCGTTATTACAAACTGTATTTTCAGTAATACAGAAAGGTTCCCATGATTAGAGAAGACATGCCAATGTTGGCATTAATTGAAATAGAGATTTTTTTCCCTGACTGTTTAGGCTGGCAAAAATGCTTTTGCCAGACTGTAACAACTTTATTTAGTTCCAAGTGTATCTTGCATTTCAAGTGGCAACTTTGTTTCAAGTTTGTGGGACACAGTGTATATGCCAGAATTTTCAGTTTATTCTCAGCAAGGTTAACTGAAATTAGACCAACTGGACTAAATTACCCTTTCATATGGAAATTGTGTCACTGTTTAGATGTCAGAATAGGACATGTACAAAGGAGCTTAGTTCTTACACTGCTTTCCATAAAATAATGAATCTTGGAGCTCAGGGTCAAGGATCTCCTGGGTTGGCTTCATAAACTAGGGAAATTAATTTTCTCCTTATCCTCCCTCTGCTGTACCCTTTGAAAAGTTGTAGTGACTTTTCTTACACCAAAATACATTGTTGCCTTTTCCCAGAGAATTCCAATTGGCAGTACTGCAGTGATGTGTTGCATCAACAGCAGAGGAGGAGCTAGATTGCTTCTCCTCTGCCAAGAATCCAAATATCTGTGGATAGAGAATAGTCAGCTGTAGTCAGGTTGCTGGTTTTTGAGGCCTCAGTTATCTTACCTGCTTTGCTTTATGGAATGTGAGTCAAGGGCAGTCCCTTGAGCCCTCAAACCTTTAGAGTGTGTGGTCAGGTAAGAAAGGAGCACTGCTGAAGTTTGACTGCAAACTACTACCACAATGTGCTACCAAAATTATGCCATAGGGCATTACAATTTTGAGGTTTATCAAATCTCTTACTTCTTGGGAAAAAATTGATACTTTTAAAAGTGATACGATATTGGTGAAGCACATATAGGAGAAGATGCTAAAGCACACGATGCTGGGGAATTTGAAGCAACTTTCAGCATCTGCTAAATTGCACCTAATGTGATAATTCTTTATTCAATGCCAATTTTGGCATAGATATTTTCCAATTTAATTTTTTTATACTAGAACTTGAATTTGAAGTGCATCTTCTGCTGTAGAGTTTCAATCAAATGAAGTGCATCCATGGAAGCACATGTTTTCCTGGATGAAAGTAGATGCAGCTCTAAACAGTGGCATTGTGATGAAGAAGGTAAGTCTTCAGTAGCAGCAATGCCTAGAACTGATCACAGGGAAAAGCTGCACCTTTCTGAATTTACAGTTTTTGCATCCCTATGTGCTTCTAGAAAATGAGTTAGAATACCTTTAACTTTGGCAGGTGTCTTTTTTGACCATATCAGCTTCCTAATATTATCTGAAGTTCTGTTCTTTATTTTTCATTTTCATGTAATCTTTGTTATTCTTCAGTACCAGAATGATTGGAATAGATGTGCAGTTACCAGGTTTTGAAGTAGTGCTGGATATCACGTCATGCTAGCCCAGCCTCCTCCTTTTCTAGGTTAGCACAAGGCTGCTCTGTAAACAGCCTCTGTGTCTTTGATGGATCCTTGCCTGCAGCAGGAGAATGGTTTATTCACAGAGGTCTAGAGAAGTGAGGACCTTTCACCTCACTGAACTTCATGGCAGGCTCTAGCCCCAGGTTAAAAAACTGAAACCTCAGCGATTTGGACTACTCTTATAATCTAGCAACCAGAGAAAAATAACAAGTATCTGTTGGTTAATTTTAACTGTTTGGGGAAATTATGATCATAGCATCTACTGTACCCCCAAAGGGTGGTCAATTCCAACCACCACAGATGTAACCTCTCACTAGGACCTAGAAACCCCCCCTAAAAAAGATGCACAAGAGGCAAATTACAAAGGTCACACCCAACATGTTCACATTGAGAAAACTGTGCTGTAGTGATTGTGGAGCAGAGAAGTAGTGCCTGCTCCGTGGGAGTCCTCTTGACCAGGCAGCTCCAGTGATCCAGCAGCCTGTTGTTACCTGGCTTTGCTGGGTGCAGAGAGTGCTGTCTTAGCTTCACTTCTCAGGTAGCAGAAGCATAGGCTGCTTGGGTCAACTCTTTATGTGGATTTAACATTAAATAGAACTCAAGAAAGTTTTCTTGGCAGCTGCATTCAGCAGAGCACTGAGTGCTACACACTTAGGTTTACTGGCTAATTTAAAGTCCTAAAATTCTGAATCATGAAACAATTTTAGTAGACTTTCTTCTTTCTTTTGAACTACTTTATTTAAATATAAGTAACAACAGCAGGTCTTCCATTAATAATAAAGCACACAGCATGTTGTTCTTTTTCACTGGGCTTACTGTTTTTAGTGAACTTTTTTTTTCATATTTAGGTGTGTATGCATAGAATACTTTCTTGTTTACCTGTCCACTTTCTTAGCCCTCTCTTCTAGAGTTTATTAATTTTATATAGTAAGTAGACATTTTGTACCTCCATTGTAAGATGTTAGTCACTGATACCAGTAGATACCACTGATAAATAACTCCAATACAGTTGTTGGATAATAGAAACCCTCATTCACCAGCCTGTATTCTCACTGCTCATAATAATTAATTAATTAATCAAATTAATTTGATTAATTAATCAAATAAACATCCTCAAATGCAGCAAATACTCTTGTCTCTAGTCTGAAATCAGTACTGTAGGGATCTCTATATCAGGGGTATGTTCAGTGAATTCAATTCATGAAAACAAAGTACCAACCTTAATATTTATTTGTAATTTGTATATTTTACCCACTTCTCTGGCTTGTTTGTTTAAAAAATGCTCTATAAATTAATCTGTTACTTTTCTTTCTTGTGCCCTTATCCTTTCCAAGGTTACGCCTTTCTGCTGTTCCAGGAAGAAAGCTCTGTACAAGCTCTGATAGATGCCTGTCTGGAAGAAGATGGAAAACTTTACCTATGTGTGTCAAGTCCCACAATCAAGGATAAACCAGTAAGCAGCTTATGCCATGACACTTATGCTGGTTACTAACCCATTTGCTGTTACTCTTTTCAGTTAATAAATAAATAAACAATACATAGTTAATTATTTGTCATTTCCTGTTTCTGACCTTGCTGTTATATTGAATTGACTTCCTGTATCAGCGTAACAGCTTTAACATTTGCTTTTTTCTGATAAATGCCATGTTCAATTAACTTTTGTATTTGGTACTCTTGGTATGCTTCAGGAGTGTGCATCCTTTTACAGTGTTAGCTGTAAAACAATGGAATGGTAATTTTTCATCTATTTGATTTGAGAGAAATGGAAGCCTTATGTGATGAAATGAAGAAACCTAATCCTGCCAAATTAAGATCCAGATAACATCAAATATCCCGGGGGTTTTTTTGGGTTGTTTTTTTTTTTTTTTAGGTTTTTTAATTATTATTTTTTATGCATTCAATAGCTAATCAATTTATAATTTAGGCCTCATTTACCTTATAGAAACTATGGGGCAAAATCAACTTCTGCAGACAGCTACAGCAGAATGGAAGACAAACAGTAGCCTGTTTTTATTGTTCCCATCTCTAACATTCTTTAATGCTGGTCTTTTTTTGTGCCTATGGAGATATACAAATGAGGTGAAAACTGAAGGCAAATAAGATAAAAAATGTGCTGCCTTTTGAAAGTACTATTAAAAATCTTGCAGAGCAGAATGAACAACACAGGACTGCAGCACGGTGAGCGAGCTTGTGTGATTCCTAGGATCAAAAAAATGGATTGATGAACAGCTTTATCTAAGTAACTTCTGAGCAGTTTTTTTCTGTGTAATCTAAAGATTTCTTATCAGATGTGTTGCTTGCTGCTCAGCAGAAATAGGCATTCACATATTATACAAATTCATTTTGTATCCAAGCACAGAAAATAATTTTACAGCTCCTATCAGTACTTTTAAATTTGTGGATCACTGTATGGGATTTCAGGAAAGCAAGAATCCCAAACTGCAACTGTAATTGTACATACGTGGTAAAATGTTCTGAAAGTCCTTTCACAGGTTTCTTCCTATGATGGCGATTAGGGGCAGGGAATTAATGAGCATAGGAGTTTGTGATGAGGACATTTAACTCAAGCCTGGCCTCTAGAGGTGATAAATGAGTTGTCCCTCTTCTTTCAGATACTTAGGTAAGGTACATTCTCAAATTGTCCTTGGTTCTTATAAACCCAACTTACTGCTTTTGAAAAGTTTAAATTTTTTTTTTAATTATAGGAAGATTTGGCATGTTTTTCTTCATTTTAATTGAGTGGCCAAGTTCCTCTGGTAAAAATTATTATTGATACAGGTGCAAATTCGACCTTGGAACCTAAGTGACAGTGACTTTGTGATGGATGGGTCTCAGCCTTTGGATCCAAGAAAAACAATCTTTGTTGGAGGAGTTCCACGGCCTCTCCGAGCTGGTGAGTAGAAGGAAAATGTAGGACATGTAGTAGATTATGTTGAAAAGATGAGGAAAGATAAATAGTATCTGTAAAAGATCAGAAAATGGACCCTTTGTTTTTCAAAGATCACAGCTTGCTTTCTAAGAGAAGGAGTATCTTCCTGTTTACAAAATACAGTGAACATTTTTTTATCTTTTAAATACCTTACTAATTAGGATTGCCAGTAGAAGGTTTTCCCCAGCTTTACATAATATCCTAGAACGTGGCTGATTTTTTGTGATGTAGACCATCTTAATCTGAACTCCGATTTGTTTGCTGAGGTGCAGACAAGTTTCCCTTTCCTTTGACTCAAAGACAAAGACTCTTCTCCCAGACCCCTTCCAAACCAATTCCAACCTCAGCCCTATGATTTCAGTTTCCCTTTTATTCAACCCTTACCTTAATTCTTCCATGGAGCTATGGACATGGCCTCTCAGCTATTGTCCTGAAGAAAAATTTCTCCCAACCCAGGTCTCTTGGTGGCCTCACATGGAAGACCGTTTTCCAGACTTACTCCTAATGTAGCTTCCTTCCCTCCATTTTTCCTTCACCCTTAGCTGTTTTTCTTCACTTTTATTTGCAGAGCCATAGACAAGATTGCTTAGCGTTTGGCCAGAGGAAAGATTTATCCCAGCCCAGGACTCCTGGCAGTCCTCATTTTGTTTTGAAGGCCCCATTTGAGCACTGCTCCCAATTGTAGCTCAACCCTCATTTCTTTCTTTTAAATCCTGACATTTTTGGTGAGCCAACGACAGTCATGAAGCAATTTAAAACATTTCTCCTAGCCAGATCTTTTGGCAGCCCTCACTTCTGTTTATACTCCCTTTCCATCTTCACTCCAAGGCAGCTGCATGGTTTATCTTTCTCATCCTCTCAACCCTAATCCTAATCCTGGAAAACTGTAGTAGACAAGGCCTCTCAGTCACTGTCTGGAACAAAGACTTTCCTTGCAGCCCTCAGTTTCCTTCAGCAGCCACTTTCCAGCCCATTGGAACTTCAGCTCCTCACTTTATATTTTGCCTAATCCCAAATCTTCCAGGAAGCTGTGTCAACATCCCTGAGCCATTCCTGACAGTAAGATTTCTCTTATTACAGGTTTCTTGGCAGCTTTCACTTTCCTCACCATCTTAAAATAAGACCCAACTGTAAGGTGGTAATTATATAAACAGTAACAATTAAACATTAGTTCATTCCTAATGGTAGCCTTTATTGAACTTTATTGGCCTGTTATAGATAGTACTTGAAATGCATTACATTTGAAAACTGATGCCTTTAAATAGGTAACTTCTCCAAGGCAGATAAATAGTTTCCATTTCTTCTTGTTTGCAGCTTAAGAGATCAGATACAGGAGTTTTTCCTAAGATATTTGAACACTGCTTGGTTTCCTTGCCCTGGAATCCTATATATTCTTTCTCTATTGACAAGAGTAACTCAGTGAAACTACTATTGTAATTGTGTTCGTGATGTTTATTCTGTACTGTCAGTTTTTGAGATCACTACCCAAGTGATGATTCCAAATCATTAGAAAGCAGAAGAATCTATTCATCACTACATCATGCTGGTAGTTTTTCCTTACTCTTTGGAGCAGAAGTATTACCTGGTTTGGTAGAATGAGTCAGACATTTGTTTGCTTGTTGCAAATGGACAAATTAGCATATGGTCTTCCCTGCATACAGATTTATACAAACACATACCTATTCAATTTACTAATGAGAATTTTGGGAGAACTTTGGGAATTTAAATATTTAGTATTTGTGAGTTTAAATTTTATTTTGGGTAGTTAAATAGCAACCTGCTACAGGAAGTGTTTTCACACATTAGTACTAGAAAATGGCTGACTTGGCAGGGCCTGTACAGGTCTCAGTTCTTGCATTGTCCATCTGACAAATTTGTTGGCCTGGGAGGTTTTACAGAGAGCTTGGTTCAGTGGCCATACAACCTTGCACAATTTACATGGCTCTTCCCTGCTTTCTTCAGCCTCTTTACTACTTCCTCCAGTTCTTTCCCTTAACTATCCTTCTGTATGTGTCCTCAGCCATGCACTCAACCTGTCTGATTTTATGAATTATATTTATAACTTCTTTAGAGTTATTGTTAATATCGTAAAAAAGCAACAAACCATTTTAAAGTAGCCACAACCAAGATAATGTTCTACCAAAATACTGGTTTAAATTGCATTTATAATGTAGGCTTGCTTTAGCTGCAGGAACTTCAGATGTTTCATAGATTTTTGTTTCAAATGTGAAACACATCTTTGATATCTTTTGAACCTTAGTACTTAGGGCAAAATATCAGATTCTAAAAACAGGAATATCCCTAAGTGATCTTACATGTAAACTAGCATTAAAAAGCCTACCAAGTACCAGAGTTTTAATATGCAAAATTGTAAATTCTTGTTCATCTGATACCTACTTTAACAGCATAACTCTGCATTTTTTTCACACTTCAGCCACATCAAGTTTTTACAGATTCTGGTTTTTGCCTTTATATTTTACTATAATTCATGTAAGGTTGATTGAATCTATGTTTCACTTTGGAATTTTAGACTTTGGAAGACACATCTGATAAGGCAAATGGTGCTTTTTTAAATGCAACAATCCAAATGCAACACCATTATTTATGTTAAATCTGTTACATTTAACAATTGACTTCTTGCAGTTGAATTGGCAATGATTATGGACCGTTTATATGGAGGTGTCTGCTATGCTGGCATTGATACAGACCCAGAGCTGAAGTACCCAAAAGGTGCTGGCAGAGTGGCTTTCTCCAATCAGCAGAGCTATATTGCTGCTATCAGTGCTCGCTTTGTCCAGCTCCAACACAATGACATTGATAAACGGGTAAGTAAAATAGCATGGAGCAGAATGGTTGTTACCAAACGGTTCAGGTATTTAAAAAATCTCTATTAGCTTTGTGTTGGAGAACGCTCTAAGTTCTGTTCTTCAGATGACATTTCTCAATTTTTTAAAAGCTTATTTAAGCATCTAAAGCAGAGTGAAAAAATACTTTAAACATCTTAAATAACTGTTTAGTGCTAAATCCAGAAAACAGTTGATTGTAAGTTCGTTTGTCCTTGGTTCTCTTTTGAATTCCATAGGTCAAATTCCATAGCATTTCCCAGCTTCTTTTTCCTCCTTTAGATGTTTGCTCATTGTGCATCAGTGGCTTTAAGTTTAGTGACTACTTGTGTAGCTTCTGATAGTTTTACTAGGCCATTTTCTGTCAGTAGTGTAGGTGTGGAGTTGAGGTCCCTAAAGCACAGGTTTATTGTAATTAAAATAGGTAGTGCTGACCTCAAAAGTCTTCAGAATTATTTAACTAAATCCAAATGCCAAGAGATGCTTGATAGGCAGAAGGGAGAGGAAATGTGATGATTTTGTTCAGTCCATATGAAATCCATGAAGAGCTTTTCAAATACGGAGTGAAGTTACAGTGTTCACTGAAATTTGACTTGAACACATTTAAAGAAGGGATTACTTACTTTCCAAAATTATTTTTTCCTTTAGAACTTCTGTCTTCACCTCTTGATTGCACATTAAAACAACACCCATGTTTTGAGGGCTCTGCATTTAGAATTATTCAGAAGGACACATGGCATGCACTGCTGATCTATATTTTTCTGATAGGGATGGCTTGTTTTTTCCTTAAACTGGTATAAATGGTTTCTTCAGAAGTCAGTTTAACAGGTTCTGGGTGTGTCTATTATGTGCAATATGCATATAAAGCCACACAGCTGTGAAGTTCAAACTATTTTGGCTTTGTCTTTACAAATTTGAATTGTACTTTTTGTCAGTTTTGAGGAGGTCATGGAGTTGTAAGTCCTCAAACAGTTTGTGTGTGGTGCTTTACACTATATTACATTAACTAAGATAAGGCTATTCCTAAACATTTCTTGTCCATTAGATTCTGAAAAATCTTACAGAGATTGAGAAGGTTACTTTTGGAGTCTTAATCACATGTTGAATCCTTTGAGATTTATATATCAGCCATGCTTGCTAGAGGGTACTTTCTAAGCTTTAGGCTAAAGCCACAAAAGGTCACTAGCTAGTAATTTTTTTCATCAGTCTGTTCTTTTTTTCATTTGGTGGACTGATAATTTAAGTTCATTTAGTTATCTTTTATCTATTTTTAAAATAGATTTATGTGTGAGTTTGAAGAAGTATGAAGTCTTTTAATGAGTCCTTAAATTTTAGTTTTTTAATCTAATAGATTCAAATCCCTGAACTGCACAGCAAACTTCCTTAAAATTAATTCACTAGTAACCAATGCAAGAAAAAGATGAGAGAGAGAGACAGAAAGAGACTCTATTTGAGACCTTCACAGTTCATGCTTGGGAAATTTGAGTAGCTGGAGATCTAGAGCTGTGCTGGCCATTGGACCTGCTTTCTTCCAATTTCGTTTGAGACAGTGCTGTTTTATTTTACATGATGCTTCTAATTTTAGTGATATGGCATCTGATGTGCAAAATGGCAGTTACTCAGACTTGTTCCATGCAACACTAGTAGCAGAGTATAATTAAAAAAAATAGATTGGCAGCCCAAGCTGTTCCTTAGGCAAGAAATACAACTCACTATATAAGCTTTGCTTCAAAGGAGTAACATTTATTGAAGTGTGATCAGGATAAGCTGAAGTAAATTCAGCATAAAGCTTTTTTGTAGAATGTTTCTTGTCTTTCAGTTTAGCATCTCATTCTATGTTTCTTTAAATTTCGATGCATTTAAGTGTTGTTACTAGTCAGGTTTTCCTCGCAATATACAAATTGTGCTGGACTAGCACTTGCACAGTTACAGCAAAATTATTTATAATAAATGTATACTTCAATTTTTTGTATCTTTTCTAGTGCAGTTGACTGTACTTAAACCACTTTATAAATAGCATCAGAGAGCCTTAAGAATTAGGCATGCACGAACTCATGACTTCCCTGTAATGAATGAACACTCAATTTAAATGTGTAGGCACAATTCATAGGAACATATTTAACGTCTGTAATAGCATTACTGCAAGTGCCTAATAATGCATCTGTCCTGCTATGTTTGCCACAAATGCTTTAAGAGTAAAAGGCATTCCAGCCCCAAGTTGTTTACAACTGAGTGTAAGACTAAAGTCAGCAGCTCTCCAGACTACTTGTAATTGATGGCAAGGCCCTAGTTGGAACTACAATGAAATTTTATTGCACCTCAAGAGCTAAACATCTTTAGATAGTGATTTTTGCCAACAAAATGGAGAGTATTTAATACAAGTGCATTTAATTTTGTTTAATTTGAATCTCTTATTAATCTGGTCCTACATTTTGCAAATAACAAAAAAAAAACCCAAAGAGACAAAAGAAATCTTCTAAGGGAAAAAACCTCTGGAACTCACTAGACCTCTGAAGTTTAGAAATACAATTTTGTTCATTATAAGTTTCCTTCCTAAATGCTGCTCTCATAGCCTGCCCCTGTAACAACTCTATTCAGATTTCTGGAGCTTTCTTAGTGGAAAATCCTTGGAGATTTTTACGGTACTTCCATATTAGTACTTTCCCAGACCCAACTTTTCAAGGAATGCTGAATAGTTACGAAAGCACACCCTTCTTTCTTGAGATTTTCTGACAGGTAAAGTGCATGGTATGAAAATTTAACTACCAACCTCTTGGATTCATCCTGTATCAGCTGAAACCCTTCAGGAGAGCCAGAAAGAATGAAAATATTGGGGTTTATGTTGTTGCTTAGCAAAACTATGAAACATTCTTACAGTTGTTTTCTTGTCCCTGGTGCAGGTGGAAGTGAAGCCATATGTGCTGGATGATCAGATGTGTGACGAATGCCAGGGCACTCGCTGTGGTGGAAAATTTGCTCCATTCTTTTGTGCCAATGTTACCTGTTTGCAGTATTACTGTGAATACTGCTGGGCCAGCATACACTCTCGTGCTGGGCGGGAGTTCCACAAACCACTGGTCAAGGAGGGAGGTGACCGGCCCCGCCACGTCCCGTTCCGCTGGAGCTGAACCCCGGCCGCACCCAGCAAGAAGTACTGGAGTAAATAAAATTGAGTGAAAAGAGAGCGCTGCCTCAGGGCTTAGTGTTCTGGAAATCTGTGCATTCGTCCTCGACTTTAATGAAGATATGGGTCTTTTTATTACTATTATTATTATTTACAGTCACATTACTGAACTCAGTGTCCAGTATAATACAAACCGGCAGAGTGTAACTGTACTGATTTTGCACTTTGATTCACACAAACATCTGCTTGGTACCTTAATTTCCTACACAAGACTTGTCACTAGTGACATTATGTAGACTGCCATTCTCATCAGTCTTCACTGGGCTGATGCGTATGTGATGAAGATTTTTTTATTGTAATTATAATTATTTTTATTTTTAAACTGGAGCATGCACTTATTTTCAGAAATTTAGACTTGCCCCTAGCAGATGACTTACCAAAGGTAATATTCACAAGTAGGTGGCAGATGTAGCAAAAACTTAAACAGATATTCAGCAATCATTAGTTTGGATCATTTAGAATAGTAATAACCCTTAAAGAAAATAAGCCTTTAGTTGCTCTCGATTTTGACTTGTAAGGATGATACCTCATAAGCTGGATCAGACTTTTTTTCTTTTATTTTGCTGAGGGGTTTTTTTTGTTTGTTTGTTCTGTTTTGTTGGGTTTTTTTGTTTTGTTCTGTTAGGTCTTTTAGTGTTATGTAAATGTATGCTGCAATAGCTTTTGCTGCTATTAAAATGGTATTACTAATACCATAATACTCTATTCAGGCTAGGGTATCAATTAAAAATGAATATGTGATTAAAATAGTGATGGCTGCTGAAAGGAGATCAGTATAGCATACAGAAAAGCTTCCAAGGAAGGTCAATATTTTTGACTGCATGTTTACTTAATCAGGTTGCTGCATGCAATAAATTTTATATATGTCTAATATAAAACCTGCCCACAATGCACAAATTATGAATCTACGTAGGCTACAAAATGCTCAGTAACAAAAAAAAAATTGATTACTGACTGGAGGAAGGCATGCCTCAGTAAATGTAATGCTTCTGAAATTAGGATCAGCCCATTACAGAATGACCTATATTACAACAAATATAAAAACTAGCTGTAGGATATTCTTTAAAAAAATTTGTGGATGGTAGATGAAGTACTTTGCGGTGCTCTGTTATATATCGTGCAATTTATTTTATATAGTAAAGTGATTATGTCTAGTACTGTGATCAAACTTAACTGTTAAAGCCTCTGTATCTGACATTAACACATTTTTGACAGTTCATAACAGGTACATAAGCAGAAATGAGCTCTTAGTTAACAATCTCTTTCCTAATGCTTGCATCATTTACGTAGCTGCAGACCTTGTCCAGAAAACCAAAGAGCTCATGCTGGCATACATACACTACCAATTAGATAGTCTGTCAAACTAATAACCTAGGCACATTTAAGAAAGTTAGGAAACAAAGTGGTGCTAAAGAAATGTCTGCATATAAAAGTAACATGAGATGTCTGCTCTGTGGATGTGGCGTTATCTCTCTAATCCCTGGATGTATCCTGTGAAGCTTGAATACAATTAAGACCTGCTAACAAAGTGGACATTTTTTTAGCATGAACTATGGGGCTGCAGATAGCATATAAATATAAACACACTTAGTATACTAATGATTGTGAGAATGTGTACATTATTTTTTTTTTTCTTTTTCCTCCTTTGTTTTTGCAGTTCTGGGGACAATCTGACTGGGTATGACACCGCATAGTAGATTTAAATGTTCTGGGTTTTGTTTGTTGTGATGTCCTCCTTTGTGTCTAATTTAGTAAGTTGGTTTCCCCAATGTTTAGTTGCAAGTATTGGCTTTGAAAGGATTTTTTCTGTTTTTGGAGAAAAAAAAAAGAAAAAATAGTTTTTTACTGGTTTAAAATGCTTATTATAATTATCCCTTTTGAAGTTACTTCTGGGCGGTTTTGTGATATTGCTTTTCCCAGCCCAGGTGTCTTTTCTGTTTTTTTTCATCTGTACAAGACATTTTGTTATGCACTACTTTTTGTATCTAGACAGTTTTCAACAGTTGGCTGATGATTTTTTTTAAAGAAAAAGGCATGCTTTCTGACTGACATGATCTTTTGCAATACCTCAATTTTGAAATATAGGAAAGAAAATGATATTTTCTAAGTAAGTTTATTCAGAAAAATATATATTAATTTAATTCTGCAAGAAAAATGATTTAACAGATGGGTAACTTTATTTTTTTCATGCTTATTTGAGTTTTTTTGAAAATGAAGAAGTTAGAGCTTTATAACTGTAATATTAAAGATCATAGCTAACCTACAGAAGTCTACCTAATTATGTGAAAGAAGTAAACCTTTTTGAAGAAATACCCCTCTTTCATGTAGAAAAATACTCCCAGAGAGAAAGAGAGTGAGAGCAAGAGAAGCTGGAAAATGTACAGTATAGCATAATGTTGGATTAAATCTGAAACAAAATCATCATAAAGAACAGGTGTAAACACAAACTCCATTTGGTGCTGAAAGTTGTGAATAGAAGGTGAAAAAATATTTTCCCTTAATTTGTATATTTATAATCAAGTGTGATTATGCACGACTGACCAGAATTGTGAGAGTTCTTCTGTTTGTATTTTTTTAAAGAGAACTTTTTTTAGTTTATTAAATTATGACATGCTCCCTTTTGTTTTGTAAATGAATGTGCCCCTGAGTTGTTAATATGTTATATTAAAAGAGGGTCCTTCAAAAAAAGTTATTTTTTAAAATATGGAGTTCTGAACTGCAACTTGACTAAGAAGCCCCTGGGTACAACAGGTCCTATTGTGGCCTTTTCTGATGTGAGACTTGAACTAGTCGATTTTTTTGAAGGCTAACCTAACCTCGACTATTTGTTGTTATGTGCAATACTGTTTGTACTGTTTGTATAAAAAAAAGAAAAATGAAAAGAAAAAAGGCATAAATCTTTATTGCAGATTTATTTTCATTGCAGACTTTAGACATTGTGATTCACTAAAATCATTTTTCTACTGTCAAATATGTACCTTTTCTTCATGCTGGTATTTTTTCAATAGTAATGTAGCCTTTGTACTGAGACAAATTTTCATTGTTATTTTTAGAAAGATTTTTTGCTAAGAAAAAAATTAAACATATTTACATATTTTTCATTTTTATTTCGTATTTTCTTTAAGGAGTGCTTTCTCAACCATTAATATAGTTGTTTCTGGGAGAGACTTTCATATCTGGTCAATGTCATTAATATTATTTTGTATTTTTACTTGGAATAAATTAATTTTATGATGCTGATTCTTTAAAAGTTTATTTTTTTCATTTTCAGTTATTTTTGAAGCTAAAATCTTTGTAATATTGTTACTAAAGTGTCTAGTTTTTTGAAATGCAAAGCTTTATGTATTAACTTGCTGATGTGGTTTACAATAGTGTGGCAATGATGAAAATGGTTGGTTATGTAAAGTGATTGAAAAATTGTAACAAAGAATTGGGCAATAAAATGACAGAATGAAGCAGAAAAAAACGTGATATTTTGAAAAGCCTTTTCCTTTATCAAAATGATTTAGGGAGATAATAGGGATGTCACAGTACCAGTTCGCTGTCTAGATTTATACACCACCAGTGTTGATGAAATACTATTGCCGTTATAAGGAACTAAATCTATTGAACAATGGGTTTTTGACCCTGCCCATTCAGCATAATTCTTCATTACTTTTCTTGTCATGAACTCAATAAACTCTCTTTTCAATAGCCTTAGGTTGAACCTCCTAAAATATATATTCTTCATTGTATTTTGCCACCGTGTTATTTATTTAATGAAATTGCCCCTTTCCTGCACAAGTCCCTCTCTGCATGCGTTTCTCAGTGGCAGCGTGGAGCAGACTGTCAGTGCCCACAGCATTTCCTAACCCAGCCACCCCACGTGGGTAGGAGCTGCCAAGTCAATGCAAAACACTCTCTGTCCATCCCCTGGTAGCAATGCAGTAACTCATATTGCCACCACATCTGAACATTCCGTTCAGCTTCTTTGTCTTTCTCTGTTCTTCTCTGCCTCTCTTGTGTCTTTGTCCTTTTTTTCTTTTGTATTGGCAATACCAAGGGCCAGTATCAAAACACTTTTCACCTCCATTTCCATCACCTTTGTTTCCCTATGCAGCCAGAAGAAACCCCTTCCTGAAGCCAGTGACTCTGTTCTGGCACCTGAAACAATCCAGACTAAAACTGGTGTTGCGTAAACAGGGCATACAATGACTTTCTCTAGACAAAACTCTCGCTTCCACAAGTTGCTGATGACCTTTTAGACTTCTGCTCGAGTGTTAGAGTGGCTTGTCCGTGACTTGTGGGAAGAAATGTGCCCAGAGTTGGTCTATTGTGTATCCTCTGTGTGTTCAGTTCTGTAAGTAATGTATAGACTAGATCAAATAGTGAAGTAAAATTTAGACTCAAATTAGGTACTACTGGTTGGAATGTACACAAATTGCAAACAAAGGAGATTAAGGAATGATGAGGGAATAAAAAAATTCCTGCTAAGTGGTACAAAGTTTATGCTTATATTTCTGCCAACATGCTTGTATTTTATAGCCTGCTAGCAAGGCATGGGCTAAAACAAATTGTATTGCAAATATGCAGTTAGCAAATAACTTTGCTGATTTCACTATCTGTTAGAGTAGTAAAAAAAAAAAAAGAAAAAAGAAAAAAAAAGAAAAAAAAGGCGCTTAACTGGGAAAAGCTCCCATGTTAATATTTCAGTATTGTGACATCTCTACTTGCAAGGTATGAGTGAAAGATTAGTCACAGATTTGTAGAAATGTCTCTTTTGTTTAATCTGGCTTGTATGTAGTTGCTTTTATGCTGGTTTGTACGATGTCAGCTAAACCCTTTTTCTTTTCCTTCCTTTCTTTCTTTTTTTTTAAACAGACAAACTTCTTAATCTCTGCTGCTATAGTGTTCTATCATACCATGGAGTATTTTATATTCATGTTAGTGACTACTCTATACCCCAAATGGGTAGCTGGTCAGAAATCATACTGGTCACGTAATTCTGACACTCAAATTTACATGACAAAAAGTTCATCAGTAAGTAGAAAACCAGGGTGCTAACAAGAGATAATTTTTGCTCTTTTTTCTTTCCTGGATGTAGTTCTGTTGGGGTATAAAGTATTAGATATTTGTAATTTTACTGTCAAACTAATGGACATAACTTTTAGAGCATTCACAGCTAAGATCTCTGTACTTGTTTTTCAACTAATTTTAAATGTACTGTATCTTTTATTACATGTTCTCTTAGATTGTTTTTGCTAGTAATTCTAACAAGGCTTCTTCCTTTTTGGCTTGGACTAATGCTTGTATGGAACTGCAGTACTGTGACTAAACATGGAGCTCAATGCTGCTATTGCTTACTACTGCTTAAACTTTGTAGTTTGAACTTTATTTTTTTCTGTAATAACTTATTAAATATAGTTGTATGAAGTACTGATATTTGTCATCCTTTGCACATGCTAAGGAAATCTTGGGATATGCATTATGGGAATGTAAACTAGATACAAAAACCCTCAAATCTTGTACTGGAAAACTGTTTGTTAGATAAGGTTAAGCAAAGACACAGCTTACATGACACACAAACTGTCTTTTCTAGTTATTTTATAATGCAAGTATATGGTCCAATTATGTATTCTCTCTAAAATGGAAAAGCCACCTTAAAGAGGTATTTATTATGCCAAACTGAATGTAAATGCAAAAATATATATGGGAATACAAAAATATTTCTGGGTATGTAGAATCAAGTACCTTGAGAAAAGGAACTGTTTAATTATTTTCTCTGAGCTAAAGAAAAGTTGCTGGCTGACATATTGCACTCTTTTATTAGCAGTTTAACAGTGGTTGCAGGCAGAAATTAGACTGATCAGTTAAAAAAAGAAAAAAGCACTGCAACAGAAGTTTGTAAAAGTTTATTTTTTAATTATAGGAGACAATTAAAGCTCAGCAATACAGCTGTTTGGAATTCCACAGGACACTTCCTTGAAAAAATGTGAATTCTTCTATGCCAGGGCAAGTGAAGGCCTCAAGAATAGTGCATGGTCTCTCACTGCTTTCTTTCAGTGTTTACATAAATGCCGCTCAAGAGCCCTGCTGGAAGTATCACTAGAAATTACAGGCTGACTTGTTTTCAAAAAGGGTAGTGAATAACTGTAACTTTCAGGAGAATGGTCTGAATGCTCTGCCAGGAGAAGTGCTTTTACAAGGCAGTGATCTGTAATATTCATTCCTGGACTGAATAAATGTATGAAAAGGTGTGAGCTTCTTAGTTAAGAGCTAAATTTGAGAAGAGAGTTCTTAAAAACACCTTCTAGTTAATTGCTTAGTGTAGCCTCCATTGTACATTATTCCAAGTCTATCTGGACAAAAATCAATCTGAGTTTAGCCCCTGCTCAATTAAAGAGAACAGTTGTGAGAAGAAGTGCAGCTCCTCTGAACCTTCGAATCCCCAGTCCTTCCCTTTTGATAAAGTCTGCAATGAGCTGGCAACGTACACTGATACTGACAACTCCCCTCTCCAGCTGATAACAGCCTTTACCTCAGCCTTTGCCTGCATTAAAAAAAGGCTGCAGTAACTTAATTTAAACCAGTGCACTTTACAAAGGCCTGCATGGCCTCTTTTGCTTCTGCTTGGTTATGTGTTATTTTGGCAAACTTAAACTGAACTAAAATAGTCACCTATGTGACTATGGAAGTGCATTAAGCTTATTTAGACGTGCTCCCAAGCTAGACATTTTTGCACTCAAGGCACCAAAGGAACGTGTTCCCCCTCACACAGACCTGCAGAAAAGCTGGAGCTTAGCTCTTAAAAGCCATAATCTGTTTTCCCCTGTTTAGCAAAAGATAAACAGCATGAGCACAGGGGCAGAATTGCTGCATTCTCTTCCAGGGATGAACCAAGCAATGGGTTTTAAACAAGAAATCCATGTAACTTGTTTTCATAAAAATGTTACAAGCTACTTGTGAAACCCTTATGGCACACAATTTGATTATGAACTCAGGACAAATCTGAATGCACCAGCTGCACACACAGGCGATGCCTGTTCAAATGAATCCTCTCTCTCCCCTGGGGCAAGCAAGTTTTTGCAGTTTATTTTGGGTGACAAACTGCTCATACTGCAATTAAAGAAGGAAACATGATAAAGGTCCAGAAATCTCCCACTTTTCCTGTTTTTGAAGGAGAAAGAAACTATCAGCAAGTATAAAGTCATATGGCAGGTCCTTGGCAACATCTGGGACAGAATTCATGCTGTGGCAGCCAGAGCACAGTAGCTCCCCAGTGTGTCTGTGCCTACCATTACTTGAGTACTACGGGAGGCACCTGGGGCTAAATCAGTAAAACCAAGTCTCCATTTAGGAGCTTGAGTGATGTTTATTTGCTACTACAACTTCCTAAAAGCCCCTTCGAGCTGCTGCCCTAGCATTGCTTGGGCCTAAGTTTTTGTGAACAGGAATATATAAACCTGCTTGTGTTGTAATACTTGTCAGTTGTTCAATAACCCAAGATCTACTTAGATTCTTAGGGTATTCCCCTGTATTTTTTTCACTGTAGGCCTAAATACAGAAAGCACTTGCAAACATATTTATCATGTTTCATATACTGGAGAACAGAGGTGTATTTCTCCTTCTCCACCCAATAGCCTGAGTGGTCAAAACACTTGGGGATATCTTTATTTTTTACTATTATATTTTTTTCAATTTCCTGCACTGTGGAGCAAGAACTAAACTTATTTACTCATGGCTGTGGCAACTACTCTTAAATGTTTTGTGATACGTATTTTGCTCTCTACCAAGTGAAGAATAGTCTCTGGAAGAGCACCAGCAACCATTAAGGTAAATAACCAAAGTGGTTGTTCACAAAATTATATGTAACAAGATCGTGCCTTTTGATACATCTTGACTTCCTTGCCAGCTTCAACATGTACCCACTGAAATGAAAGTCTGAAAAAGAGATAGAGCAATTCATATGCAAAATAATTCTGCAAAATACTGCCAAAAGTCATGGCGAAGATGTATGCTCTCATCTCATCTCATCTATCCTCCAAAGCCTTTGCCTTTCAGAATTACAAAACACCCTCTAACACATCTCATTCTGAAACTACAGAACATGATCAGAGTCAAATAACAGCCATGAAATTCTACATGGGCAAAATCGTGTTCACAATGTACCTAATTCCTCCAACTGTGCCTTGTGCATATTGTTGTACTCAGGGCCCACAGAATCACAGCATAGACACATGCCAGAAATGTCCTGCTGAGCAATCTGCCTCTACCTTTCTTACTTCTGACTGGACATGCACGCCACCATTTGCAAATTCCAGTCACTCTGGCAGAAATAAGCAAGAGTATTTGATGATTACAATGAACTCAGAAACAAGGCAGAAAACATAACCAACAACTCCTCCCTCCCAAGTGGGCGTCCAAGCCTTTCAGTTAGTAAGTCATGCCTATGCTCCACCCACTTAGTCCAGAGAAACTTGATTTGTTTCATATAGAAGTGGAACAGCAGGAAGCAAAAGCCTTGCTCCAGTCACAGGCAGCATAATGCAAGTAAGCACTACTGCTGTAAGTATAAAACACTCTGTGTGATAAACAACCCTGAAAAGCAACTAAATTAGCCCATGTTAAAGCACCTTGAGTAGCTCTGAATCACATTTACTTACAGGTGCCTAACCCAAGGACCAGGATTACACTGTGGCCACCACAAGCTAAACAATTAGACACAGTGATGCTCAAATTCAACATCACTGGCATAATTTGTAGATTCAGCTTTGAGACCTTGACTTGTTTTTCTTTTTCTCAGTTCATATTTTTTAAAAAATGTATACATTAGATGCTTAGGTTGCTCTATTCAAACATGCTAAATATTGATGCCAGACAACAGCAGAAAAGACATACTCCAACAAGCACTGAGAAAAAAATACCTGCTACACAGAGGAAAATTAGTCTAAAGTCTTGAAGTGCTGAAGAACCTGCACTCTATAAAGCAAAACATAAAACAACTGATAATGCAATTACACTCCCTCACACCCCTCCATGCCCCTCACCCCAATCCTACAAAGGACAAAAAAGAGCAAATCCAGAAATAGAATACTCAAGCACTTTTCTGTCGAGAGAGTTGAGAGGCAGAGAAGTAGCATTACTTTATGGCCATGTAATGAAAGCACTACCCTCAGAATAGGATAAGATATAAACATGACAAACTGTAGTGGTCTCTCGCTAATATTTTGTTCTGGAAAAATCCATCCAATACCAGGGAATTTCAGTGCTAAAATTCCTTCAGTAAAACTACTTTAATCATTACCCTGAAAAAAAGTTTAGTATAGACTATACAGCCAGAAGGCCAGAGAAAAAAACCCTGGTCATGAGGAGATATGACTTACTGAGTCTGGAAATCTTTACACCATTATATAACCCAATAACTTCTGTAATTAACTCCCTGCTGTGTAATGGCTGTTGACATCTAATCCTCAATGAAACTGGGGGTTGTATGAGACAAAGGAAAACAAATGCTAAGATATGTGATATCCTCTGCATTTGTCAGAGTATTCTTACACAACATATTAGATAACCCTTAAATCTTAAATTTACCTCCATCCTGTGAGTCTTAGCTCCACTGAACAGAGCCTATAGAGTGTAGAGTACCTATATAAAGTAAGAGGAAAAGCAGAAAAGTATGGGTATGAACCTCTTCTGCAGTTTAGACTTTTATTAACACAGTAGCTGTGACACACAAAAGGACTCTTCACACAAACATAGCTCAGTCTGCCTTCAACAGAGCAACTGCAGCCCTGAACTGAAGATGTCTGCCACTGTCCTTAAGTAGCACAACCACTTTTGTTTGGAAAGGGATCTTAAGGACCATCATTTCTGTCTTGTGTTTGATTTCTGGTTTCTGAATGACATATGAGGGCACATAGGTGACAATGGCCTTTCCACTGAGGAGTGATGCCAGAAATAGGAAACACTACATGACATTTTCCTTTTACTCTTTTACATACTACTCAAGCTTATGCTCTCCTAACCTAGTTTTAGTAGAATTTAGAACTATATTTATAGCAGCTTTTCCACTCTGGAAACTGCCTTCACTTGCAGAAAGGATGTTCTCTAGTAATTAAGTTGTGTATTATAAGCTGCAGTATTGCCCCTGAGCAAAACAGTTTGGGCTAATCCTGCCTGCTTTTGATCCCAATTTCCTAATTATTATGGATCACCCTCTTCACTTGTGTTTCTGTCAAGTGTGAAGAGTTCATGGGGATTGGTTGTATCAGTTCTTTTCACAGGGGAATTAAGCTGCATTCAAAATACTGCAGGATGTAACACAGAGTCAGCAAGTTGCAGTGCCCTTCTCTCAGACAGTCTTCTTAAATCATACTCTGAAGGAGGGATGTAACAAAAATAGCATTAGCCAGAAGTGAACGCTTCATATCAAATACTCAAGCTGAATCTTTGCCCAGTTTCCACACCAATTCCAAATGTGCTACCAGATTAGAAATTTTGGGTGTTTTGTCATCCATCTTGTGATTCTTGCAGAAACAGGACTGTGAGAACAACTCGTTCTCCCGAGGAAACGGGCCCAGGAAATGGAGTCAGCGGAGTCACTCAGCTGCAATATGCAAATTCTGAAAGCTTGGTTCTCTCAGCTTCCTAAAGCTCAGGCTGTACAGCTGAGCCAGAGCCATGTGACTGTGAGTCTGCCCAGCTCTTGCTAAAATGGGTTCTCTCTGGCTGTCTCCAGCACACATACTGTTCCCACAGACTGAGCCTGTCATCACCAGCTGTAGCACCTGCTTGGGCTCCAGGGGCCCTTCTGCAGCTCCTCCTATTACCGAGCCGTTTACTTGTAATAGCCTCACCCTGGCAGTGGGACAAGGCAATCAGGGAAGATGCTGGTTCTCTCTAGATCTAAAGAACATGATATCTCTTCTGAGGCTTTAGAAGGTGCTGATATCACCCCTCTGTCAGTTCCACCTCTCCCCATGAGCACAGTCCCAGACATGCTCTAAACCCTTACACATACCTCTCCTCAGATCATCCTTGCTCTGAAGTATGAACAGAAGCCTCAACTGCACAGCTGTGGAAGGAACAGAGCAAAACCTCACTCTGCTGTCTGATGCAACCCACTGAGCTGGATGCTCCCATTTATTCTACAGTAGCCAGGAAAATGTGCCACAAGCTGAATCGCACTTCTCATTGCTTTGCTTGAAGATATTTTGGGTGCACCTTGGAACAGCTGTGGATTTGCTGACTGTAGTTCTGTCAGTACAGCTGACAGAAGCCCCCAGCTACTTGAGGCTTTTCCAGCTGGAGGAAGAGCTGAAGATGAGGAAGTCAGCTAGAATCTAGTGGGGAGAGTGGTGTCCAAGGTGCTCATTTAGCTAGACCAACTCTGATGTGAAGTTACACACCTAGCTGTAAATGGAAAAAAAAGCTTCCCAGGGAAATCCGCTTTTGCCATTCTCCCATTTTGACCTGGGCCAGGCTGGATAGGCTCTGGTCTTCAAGGAAGAGATGTGGTTAAAAAGGAACAGAAAGGACTACACTGTAGGGCAGTACTGTCTTCCTATTACAGGCTCATTCTTCCACAGCTAAGGGGGAAATGGCTGATGGCCTGCAGACATTTCTTAGTACAAGTGAATAATAAGAAGAAGAAGAAGAAAAAGAAGAAGAAAGATTCAAAAAATCACTTCCCAGAAGAAAGAAGAAACTCCCTCACTTGTACAGGTTATGGTGCAATACAGTGAAGGATCTTTTTTTTTTTTTTAACAGGAAAAGGAATAGCACCTTAGATTTAAATGTATTTCCTTTACTTACGAATGTCCCAAAGAGTCCTTCCCCTCCCTCAAGATTTAAGCTGCTGTATCTTCTCCACACTGCCCTGAACAATATTTATCTCATGTATAGCATGGAGCTAATGTAGCTTCACGTACTAGTTCAAAGGAGCCTACGCATTTCTCTCCCAATCTTGGTGCAAAAGCAATTCCATTTCCAATATGTCTCCTGGCTCCTGTACTGCCCTACTTCTAAACCTTGTGGAACAAGCACCCAACTTTGTAAAAGTGTGTATAAAATTTTTGCCAGTTGTCTGGGTTGCACTTTCATTCAACCTAAATAAAATGTTTCAGCTTCAGCAATCCATATTGCATGGCCTCTTAAGTAAACTATTCCATGTTTATCGCCATCAAGGTATCTGTCCAATGCACAAATGACAGAGTCTCACAGAATGGAAGCTAAAGCAGATTTGCTGTCTATGCTGACAGAGCAAAGCAGGCTACCAGTTTTCTACCTCGAGATAGTAAAGCAGAGACATTGTTAAATATGGACGAAGACTCCTGGGAGCCAAGATTTGAACAGCTATAGAAGCCAGAAATTCCCCAGTCAGCACTGCACTTTTAAACACAAGCCTGACTGACTGGAATTACTTATGTGCTTAAAATCACATGGACACTGAAGTAATTGCCAAATTGGGGCCAACAGCTATATCTGACGTGGTGAGTCAAAACATTCCCTACACCAGTATGTACCAATGTTCCTGCTCTTGAACCTGCACAAAGACCTGTGCCATTAATATGTAACTGAAGCCCTTGACTGAAAGGCTATGAAGGGCTTCTTGCTAAACATTAAACTAGACACTTGTCCACCTGGACAAAGATCATATGCATGTATGTGCAGCTCATCAAAGCCAGATGTAACCAGTAAAGACAAATGAGCTGGCCAGCAATCTTCTCAGATTTTCTGGACAGCTGTGTGTGTGCTTTCAAAACATACTCAGATGGCACCCAGGACAAGCAGTTTCAAATCTAACTTCTGAATGAGGACATGAACCTTGGACTGAAGGAAATTCCTCTGGTTTGTTATCTGTTGAACCTTTCATCTGCATTTGCTCCCGGCTGATGTAACAACACCTCATCAAAATGGTTTCTAAGAATATCATATGCATTGCTCAGAGTGCCTGCCACATAATTCAGAGCTGAGTGCCACAGCACAGGGAATTAGCCCTTCATTTCCATTTGTGGCCTTTAGATGAGAGAGTTGTTAATTCAGCAGTTCATTTCAGAGAAAAACTAATATCTGCCCCTTTTCAAATCAGGTGGGCAGCTGAAAATTCAGGGTTGGCAGATCAAGCAGACAGACTGCAGGCAGAGAGATTGCACACAGAGTCAGGATGTTCTCTGGCATGATCCTATTTATGAATAGTGAACATGAATTCCTCCTTCTGTCAATAGAGGAGAAATGCATGAAACAGACCAATATCTGAGGTCACAGCTGCAAATGCCTTTGAAGATGAAATTGTTAGTGTGGAAAAACCTTTAGTACTGTCTTAATCAAATTTCACTGTAGAGCCAAACAAAAAAAAATAAAAAGGATGTAATTAAAAATTAAAGTCCAAAACTATTCCTGAAAATTCCTACTCAGCTGCTGCATAACCTTGAAGCTGTCTGAACTCACACTGACTAAGTTGCCTAAAGGTGGGCCTGCACAGACCCAGAACGACCTGCTCTGGCAAAGCAGAGTAGGTCACTATATCGTAGCTGCCTGAAGAGTACTAAAATCCAAAGAGCAAGTGCTTTTGTAGACCTGCACTGCACACTTCCATTTCACACCACCAAGCCTCTACCTTTTCTCACAATTCATAAGAAGAGCTTCAGTTGCAATGACATATCAAAAGAGAAAGAAAAAAAATGAGATGACTGCAAGGACACACAGGTGTGAGTTCCATGTGACATTCCCACATGCTAAAGGAGGGCACGATGTCAGGTGTACTGCTGTCCACATCACTTCCTCTTGGCTACTCCTGGTGAAGTTGTGTTGCCAAGTATGAAAACATTAACTACCCTCAACACTGGGCAGGTTCAAAATTCCCCAACCACTCAACAGGTATCCAACAGCCTGTAAAGATGCACCTGACCTACTGGGTTTATGAGATATTATTAGGTGCCCCTATATGCACTACAGGTAAGTTAATTGGAGCCTGCTTTGAGGATCAGCAGGTCTAGTGACCTGGTATTATTTCTCAAAAACTTGCAATTACTAGGAATGCTTGTTAGTGAAGTAGAAGGCAAATTAGAATAGTCCACCATGATGATACCAACAGAGCATCTAAACCTGGACCACTCCCATGACAGAAATATTTTCTTCTGATTACAGAGGACATTCTAGTAGTCACAAATCTTCTGAGGGGAAACACACAACCACAGTTTTTGTGTTCCATCTATGGACTAATTAGTGTCACTTCCTATGTTTGAAGTGCCTTGTACAGGAGAATCAGGGTAAAGCAAACCATATATACTCTATACTCTACCCATATTTAAATGTGCCCTCCTATGATTACNGGGGGGGACAGGACTTCCTTTAGCTTTTAAAACAAAGAAATTAAAGGCCAGAGTAATTGCAACAGGTAATTGCAATTGTCTTTGCAGCTACTCCTCATTACAGCCTGGCAGGAACTCAGTGAGAAGAAATTTCTGACTGCACTTATTTCCCACACCTGTGCCACCAGGGCTGACTTAATCTAATCAGTGCATGTTCATTTGCTGTGTCTTTTGTGGCTGATCAAGGTTAAGAAGTTTCCACTCCCTGGACACTTAATCCTACATCTCTGACAGAGTTCCAGCTATCTCAACTCTTATCTAATTACTACAGAATGCAATCTCACTCTACAAAAAGCTCTAGCTGGAAAAAAAATTAATAAAGTAGATCAGCTGGTAGAACTGACATGACAAGAACTTCTGGAGAAGAAAAAGTGATAAAATGTAGTCAGAGAGACCAAGCATCTCTTAAGCGACTTAAATTTTTTTAACCTCTCACTGTGCCCTAAAACCAACTGTGCTTCAGAGGAAGAGCAGAATTTTATGGTAGGGTTTATGTTGTCTTGCTCTCCATTTGACTGGACTCTCAGGTGCTGTTGTGATAAAAATAATAGAAAAAAAATAAAAGAATGAATGGAAAACTTATATAATTCTTCAAAGGAAAGCCTATTTTGATTTGATTTGTTTCTTTTACAGCCTAAATATTACAACATTGCAAGCATGTGCCCCTCAAGGCACTTGATGGTTAAGTTTTGTAAGCAATCACAGTTGTCTGCGTAGGACAAGGAGTTCTTTAATTTTTACTAAACCTCTTCTAGGCTTTAGGTTCTAGTGAGACATGCAGGTATCAAGCTAATTTGATTTTCAGCCAAACACAATTTAACCACTCACATTCCAGCTCCTTCAGATTCGGCTTCACCTCTGAAAGCATCTTGAACATTTAGAATGTTTGCAAAAATTTCCAGTCTCCTCCTTTCCAAGAGAATACTCATCAGCAGATAGGGTGGAGCAGTAAAGATTCCTCTTTCTCAGGCCAGACTACAACTTTCCATTCAAAGTCAGTGTAGTTAATTATCTTTGAAAGTATTTATGTTTCATCAGTGTCTAAAGGCCCCAAAGCAAAGCAGAGCTTTGCTAGGCCTGGCATTACATAAGGCAGAGAGAGCGAGATTCTGTCCTGAAGCACTTTCAGTCTAAGCAGGAAAAACAAAACGAGCACATAAAAGTAACAAAAGAACCAAAAAGAAATTACTTGTCTGAGATCTTACAGCCAGTCAGGAATGCACAGGTCTCACTTGTAATACTCAATAAAAGTCAGTCGTTTTTCCAAAAGAAAAAACTAATTAATGTGATGATCTTTTTATGCCTTCATCTTCATTGTAGAGAACACATATGGATATAACTTAATTTCTATACTTAACAACTACAAGGATATAAGGAGCTTTACTTGCTGTTTTTTTCTTACTGTGTAAAGAGCTGATGTTGAAAGTCTGATCCCTCTTTGAAAGGACTGTGTTGGGTAGAGAGGTTATGAACATTTCACTGGCTCTCTATCCCCAGCATTAGATTTTATTAGGTCAATATTTCAAAGACATGGCTGTGATGTTCAATAAGCACTATGGCAGCATTCAAACAAAACTTGTACACAGAAGAGCACAATAAAAGAAGCTGCTTCTCAGCAATATCCCATTACATACACGCTCATTTCCAACTGAGACTGAATTAGTAAAAACCTATTCAATGCACTTAGGTTAACTCTACAAACCCCTCTGGATTGTAAATCAGATCAGCAGAAACCAAGAAAAGGTTTGTTCAGACATTAGGAACAACTCAGGAGTCCAAGTTCACAACAGTTCTGACTCAGTCTGGCTCAGTTTCTGTTAGGCAGGTTAAAATGCATTGTTTGTACCAAATAAAGCATGAATAACAGCTCTGCCTTTGTCTGCCTTTTCTGCCTCTTGCACCTCACTGCTGCTGGAGCTGTAGAAGACAATGCCCCCTACCCACAACACTTACAGAAACTTCACCTTCCTGCTCGTAGATTTTCTGGTGAGGCAAGGCTGGGCTCAGTGATGCAGGGGACTCTTCAGGCAGCTGTGAGTCTCTTTATCTTACCAAGTCCTAGAGTCAGTATGCTGAGATTGTTTCTAATTTCAAGTTTTTCTGATCCAACCTCTCTTTTTAAGAAATGATAACAAAGAAGTGCTCTCATTAACATATTTGATTAATTACTCTAAAGGATTCAAGCCTGCATTAACCTTTTTGCTCAGTTTTATTCTTGGAAGAAGAACTAACAAGGCTGATTTCTTCATGCTCTAAGAGTGCATTATCATTCCTTTGGCCCAGTGAGCAGCATGCTGTCATCTTTTTGAAACAACAGGGATATTCTTTATACTGAAAAGAAGATTAATAGAAAATTGTGTGATGTGATGTAATTTGGGGGAAACAAAATCCCTTCTCTTTGTTTTTTTTCTGTATCCCCTAGAGAGAGAATGTTTTTCAAGTAGGTAAGTAGCAATTACATTACCAGGACATTTTTTGCACTTTAGCCAAAGGAAGTTTTGCTTTAACATGCATAAAATGAACAGTCTGTGATGCAGAGACACAAGCAAAGTCTCTCTTCCATAGGGAAGCACATAAAACCCAGACTAGAGTGAGCAGCCTGATATCCTCACACATTCACTCACATTCTTCACTACCCATGATACTGCAGATTGTGTTGCATTGTGGAAAAGTTTCAGGGTGAAAGGAATCCCACACAATTCCATATCCTAGTGGGTTGCTTTACACTAACATCACTGAACAATCACTTTAGTCCCCAGAAATGGAAATAGGACTGGGACTGCCATTTCTTCCTGGTGTTCCAGCTGTGCTCTAAAAGAAAAGGACAGCAGCTGGTAGCTGGTATTTGTGCTCTGTTATGCAACCAGGATGAGGAACATTATTCCTGAATCCAAATCCTTTGCTTTAGGTATGACAAAAATACCAAACTGCTCAGAAAGGAAGTTACAGGCATATGAGAAAGCTGCAACTAAAGGCATAGAAACACCAAAACTGTTTCAGTGAGGGACCTCTGCTGGCATTTCCTCAGGTGAGGTTACTCACAGGTCTGCACCTCTGGTTTAGCCAAAAGGCAAGATACAGACCTGAGAGTCCTGAATGTCACTGCTCCTGAGCATGTGTTGTCACTACCACAGTTAACTGAGAAGTATCTTAAATTAGAACTAACTTAGTTACCCACTGTAACTCCCAGTGAACTCAAGTTTTTTTACTGTGGTTCCTTTAGTTTCAAGAAGCTGTGGACTCCAGGCACTGAGGTGCTCTTGCACCATGGGGTGTGTCCCACTGTCTGTGTGACTGTTCCTGGGGCTAGAGTAGGTGACTGCACTGTTCCTGCACTGCTGCAGAGCCCTGCTCTCCACTCCCCAGCAGTACAGCAAGATGGCTCCTGGACCACCAAACACTGCAAAAAACTGCATCAGCTGCACCTCAGCACACCTCCTCTCAGGATGTAAAGCCTCAGACTTACCAGCTTCCAAAGTTTTGCTTTAACAGTATTCATCTACTTAATCTTATTTCCCCCTGCTTATGTTTCAGAAACTCAGGTGGCAAGAACACATCACTTACCGATGCAGGATGTCTCCAGCAGTAACAAATGGACTACTTTGGAAAACATAATTGCTGAGTTGGGGTTTTCAACACATCTCTGAAAACATAATCTCTTATAATTTGAGTCCTGACTATGTACCACCTACTAGGACACAGAAAGACTCACCGAAGTGGAGCTGCTCTTTAGTCTCACCATGATTAACACCTGCCACAGGAGATGTAAATTCCCTAGCAGCTGTGAGCTAGGATTAGAACAAGGTTGAGGTTTTTGTGGGTTTGGGTTGTGTTTTTTCTTTCAATTTTGAGGAAGAATAAAGAACTTTAAGAGACCGGGAAGGTGACATTTTTTTCCAGTTTTTTCTTTTTCTATTTCTCAGACAAGAGATTTTTTTTCCCTTTCAGAATTTGCTTTGGAAACTTTAAATGCTTATGGGGAAATTTATTGCAATAATTTTTAGAGCAACCTTCCTTCCTATACTTCAAGTTCCCTACCAAATTTATTCTGCCTTAACTACCTGCATCTACTATTTCTTAAAATACAGTTTACAGTTCATGAAACATTTTCTGCACATTTGCAGAGAACTGGCTGATTACATGGTCCCAACACCTTTTGCAACTCAGCACCTGACCTGGATGAAACACCTTCTCTCTTGACATCATGTTTCTGAGCAGCCAGTGGTAATTCCCCAACAATTATCAGTCATCCATGGGAAGCAAAGAGATAGGACTCAGAATTGCCAGCTCCCAAATATTTAGGGGAATGTTTCTTGCTCCCCTCATCCCCATGTGAAGTAGAATTGACACATTTACACAAGAGCATTGAATTTTCAGCTATAATTCTAGTTCTCATGAGGTCAGATAAAAGTTTGAAATAGTGATGCCTAACATTTTTGTTATTTTGTGAACTGCTTTACTTTAATGTCTGAATCTAGTGGGGGTATGGGTTCGGGTATGTGGAAATAGCAAAATTTTCTGTCTGTGTTGTAAAGAAAACTTGTATCCAGATTAAGAAACACTATTCTAGTGGAAATTTTAAGGTATTGAGTTGTTGCAGACATAGATCTTGATGCTTTTCAGTTACTTTGAATTCCTCTGAGTGCTGATATACAAAAGTTAATGATATACAAAGCAAGAATGCATCTGAAGTCTCCCAGTATGCAAGAGATCTACTTCTGCCATTGTGGCCTTAGCTTAAAAAAATCCTAATTAGCAACTGGTCTAATCTTTTAAAGAGTCTGTAACATCCTTTAACTCTGCAGCAACATGCCATTCAGATTGCCTTTCCTATTTTAACGTGAGTTAAATTAAGGTTTAACTTTTACTCATCTCCTACCTTTCTCAGCTGTGAATAATCCTCACAGCTCAGTGATTTGGCTGGTATTTGTTACCTGGGACATGCTGCTAAATTGCTACTACCTGTCCTAACAAGCCCTCTGACTGAGACAGCTGACAAACGTCTAAAAACAAAATGAAAGGGGAAAACAGCAGCAAATTCTCCTCATCCTAACTGGGTGGTGTGAAAAAGGGGTTACCTCATCAGCCTTTGTAATTTTCAGGGATTAATTAAAGGATAATGTTTGCTGCAGAGGAGTTTATGAGGCAATAAATAGCTTTTGTGGCTGATTAAAGTGCCAAAGCAAAGCTGATAAAGGCATCTAATAATTGCAAAAGCCAGTTAGTGCCTTGAATACATCTCTGCCACGGATGCAAATCTTACTCAGAGACAGATCAGCAGCAGACTAACGAAACGGAGAGGAGCCCTCCTTGCCTTTAGAGACCTTGGGGTGGATAACTAGAAAAGTCCGCAAGGTGTACAACTCAGCCCCAAATCCGGGCTGATTCTCACCTGACAGGAATCCAAAAAACCACAGGTGAAGCCGTCGGTTTTGCTGCTCTGCAAACGCTCCAACAGCGCAAAGCCGCCTCCCCAGGCCCCACCTTGCCAGGGCCTGCACAACCACCAGTCTTGGCCGCCTTGCTCCGGGGTTTGAGGCGAGGGTTGGCAAACACAATGGCAAACCCGGGAGGGGGATGAAATGGGAAGACGGGGAATTGGAGGCCGGCTTGCACTGGGCAGCCGCCATCAGAGGGACCTCTGTGGGCGGGGGGAGCTGCGCGGATCCCACACTGTGCCCAGCCCCGGCAGCCAGCGCGGCCCCACAGGCACTGAGGGGCCGTCCCTCCATCCAGTTCCCCCGCGAGGGCGATGGCAGGAGGCCGAGGAGCAGGGAGAGACTCGTGGTTCTGAGGCCCTTTCTTCTGTTATGTCATTTGGAGTGTGAGGGATAGCGAGGGCATGAAGGCAGGGAAGGGTTAGGTTGGATATTAGGACAAGGTTCTTCACCAGAGGGCTGGCTGGGCACTGGAACAGGCTCTCCAGGGAAGTGGTCACAGCACCAACTCTGACAGAGTCCAAGAGCTGTTTGGACAATGCTTTCAGGAACACGGTGTGACTCTTAGGGCAGTCTAACTCCTATGCAGGGCCAGGAGTTGGACTCGATGAGCCTTGTGAGTCCCTGTCAATTCAGGATACTCTGTGGTTTCATGACTCAGTGGAGGCAGCGCTGGCTGCTGCATCCTCACGCCGGGTGCTGGGCCTCAGCTCTTGTGGAAGGGTTGTCGTTTCTCTGTAGGTTTCTGCGCAGGTGCAAGAAGCTGTGGGGTGTTTGTAGTCACCTGCCACTTAAACTTACTGGAACTTTGAGTCTGGCTGGTTTGTTTTCTCCTTTGGGGTGGTACAGCAGGCTCCTGTGGTGGTGGTTGCAGCTACTTTTCCTGCTTAAGTGGGAAGGGGATGAAGCAGCACACACCAGGCTCCCAGTGGTAAGGCATTTTAATCTCTTCCACAGCAGTACTGCGGTGGCTTTGCCAGATGTGACCACATCTATATTGGAGGCAAAAATACTGCACAGTGGGAAACTGGGAGAAATAAACCAACCAGAGCCAGGGAAAATAGGCTGATGGCAAGAGCGTCCCATGTTCCTTCCTCCTCCTTTGATTTCCCTGCCCCTTCACAGCCCATGTAAACTGTCATGGGTTTTGGTGGTTTTTCACTCTCCTTGCTTTGTCTGCTGCCTTGCTCTTCAGCTGATAAATAATAGGCACAGCCAAAGAGTGATGCAACTTCTAACTGTGAGAACACAGAGTTCTGCATTTTATAAACAATAATTAACTACTGCTGACTCTGTTGGCCGTGAGAAGCCTGAAATGCTGATCACATCTTGCAGCTCGCACTAGGGCAGCAAAGAAAGCAGAAGTACCAACTTTGAATTCTGTCACATTGTCCTTTCCAGCTTGCAAATGAACTGATGATTTAACTGATATGATGCCTAAGTGGGTGAGCTTTAAATTAGTCATAAATGAAGACAGACACTGGTGGGCTGGCAGTTACTGCTGGTTTTGTTATTTTGCATGATTCTTTCCTCTGCCATCTCTTGAAAATACATTCTCTTGAATATGAGCATGGGCTGCATTTTGACTTTATGTCCAGACGTGAACTTTGCCTGTGTTTATATGAATTCAAATGTGTCCAAATGAACATGAAATAGCACCTGAGTACCTAAAGTTTAGTTGACAGGTTTGATTCAGTTTGATTGTTGTGGTTTGTTAGTGATAATAATTGCAAAATAGAGGCCAAGAATTAACAGTTGCAAGTGTCCCAGAAGCGTTTTATAATCCGGACTGCGTGGAGGTAAGGGCAGCACGGAGAAACAGATCAGAATACAGTGCAGGCTTTTCCTAAAGGCACACTTGTTTTGGTAATGCAAAGTCAAAAGTCAATTTTGCTGTTAAGTAAAGCAGCTCTGATTCAGAAGAAAGGCAGGAATTGGAAGGCAGGAGTTGATGTATTTTTAATGTCTTCCCTCTCTGGCTACAGCAGAGATCATGACAAATTCAACTGACTTTTTTAAAGCTCTGTTCTTGCAAAAGCAGATTTTAACATCTGTGTTAGCTCTTCCCTTGGCTTACCATTACAGATTTCTACTTGAAGGCTTTATTTCTCAGATGCTGGGCTGTGATTGATAATTCAATCTCTGTAAGTGCAGTATGAGTCACAAGAAACAGGGTCAGAATACATAAATGTGTATCTGGAGAGCGTGGTATTTACACAGAGAGAGCTAACATTGAAACAGCAGCAAAAAGCACACAAGTTAACCACATGAAACGCTTGGGCCGCTCCACTGAGCAGTATTCCCATTTTCTCAATGGAGTATCTAAGCACCCAGCCTGCATAAACTGTGAAATGTAATTACCCTGACATATGGGAAAACTCTGGCAAGCACAGCCTTGGCATGGAGAGCACAGCATAGCCCTGCAAAGGCCCCTGGAAATGGAGTGTATTGGAGACATGGCCAACATGTTCCGATAGCTCAGCTATTTCTGAGCCTCTCACTGAACTGCGGAGTAGTTCACTTTGCTGCATCCCTGGAACAGCCATTTGGCAGGATGCAGTACATCCTTTCTTTCTCCCCTTTCCTGCAGCTTTTGCACCTGAGACTGAATCTATGGGTTTGACATTTCTGCTCTCTGGGGAGCATAAACTTCCTTCATCTGAAAAGGGAAAACGAGCAATAAATGTTTTCCTTTAGTATGTGGAATTCCTCTTACAACTTAGCAAATCCTGGTTTGAATTTTATTTTAAAAGAAAATACTGAAGGTCATAATCTGTAAGAATTTGTGATTGTTGATTACTTTGTAAATTGTCAGATACCCAACTCCAAGTTAGCTATCCACATGACTGAGCTAGGAAAACAGAACAAGTCTTGAACATATGACTTCTTAAAGGTTGGATAGCCTTAAGGAAGGATGGCCTAACAAATTTCCTAAACCCCACATGTGCTGGTTTGTGCAGATGCAAGACTGGTGGGTACAACTTGAAATGTAAAGTTGCAAGTTTGGATCCCAATGTCTACAAGAAGTTAATAAAAATGCCTTAACCTTGGCAAAGAACAACTTTGTCTCATCGTCTTGCCTATCTACTGCAGCATATGCACAGTGTAAACATAATGCATTTAGCTGTTGCTCAAGAAAAAAAGATACAGAGGAGCTTGGCACAGACCTTCTACTCTTTATGTTAAATTAAAGGTACCTGTTAGAAATAGAAGAAAATTAAGGTTTTGTTGTTATTGCATAAGGCTTATGAATGGAGAGGACTTGGCATTCTAAGCACCATGCTTGCTCTGACCAACAGAGCTCTGCCCATGCATACACACAGCAGATGAAGAGCATCTCCTTTTGAGTAACATCCAAGATCACAGAATTGTCAGTGTGAACTCAGAGCTCTGTTACCCTGCTGCTATCTGGTCCTCCCAGGAGGGGAATGGCATTCCTGTACTAGAGAGAGTAGTGCTGTCAGTCTCATACCAAAGGAAGCTTTTCCTTGCTGGGCAGAATCCTTGAGTCTGGTCTGGCTGCCAGAGTATCAATTAAATCCTGATTCCTCAACAGGGAGCTGGCCTTAAAAACAGACAGTGTAACTGAACAGGTAATTCCAAACCTGCTGTAGAAGAAAATACTGGAGAACTAGTGAAGCTACTAGAAGATAAGGAGCCAACTGAAAGGGTTTCTGACACAAATTCAAACATCATATCTTTTAATAGAGCACTGAAAGAATTTAGATGGATTATCACCTCTATAAAAATCCTTATATTCAGAGAACTGTTCTTGAAAATAATTCACTTAAATGTGATTTGAAAAATAATTTTTACTCTAAAACATCTCTCTTCCTGGTTTAAAGAAAGAACTCCATCTTCCAAGCTTTTGATTACAAAGCAACTTAGCACAAGTCAGTTACTGCTGTGATCCTTAAACACTTTAAAGCTTGCCCTATGCCAAAGCTCTATTAACACTGCACACCAAGCTAGATTTAACACCACATTATTTACCATTTGTAAGCAAGGTAATAAAAGCTTTGGTATGTGAATGTATTCTCATCTTAGAAGTTTTCCACAGTTTCTAATATGGCTTAAAAGCTGCCATACTTCTGCTTGAATTAACGCTTAATTAGGAATGTGTGCTCTTTGTCTTAAAACCTACAGAACCATGAGATATGGTACATGAGCTGGGGATACCACTAATGGTATATATAAGCATTTGTCTTTAAATCTGGTAATCTTAAGGTAAAACACTAAGATCTGTGAAGATAATGGACTAAAGCAAAAGACTCAACTTGAACTAATTTGAGTTAAATTGAACTATGTATACCTTGGATATTCAGCATAATTTCACTTTCAGCAAGCTTGGAAAAAAAACTTCCAAAAGCATTAGGGAGAAGGATAAAAAAAAACAACCTAGAAACCTGCAATAGTTATAAGTAAATTTGCAGAAAGCAAGCAGCTTCCTGCCTAAGTGAATTCCAGAGATAACAACTCTGTCTTTCTCCATGCATGTTAAGACTGAATTCTTAGTTAAACTAAGTACAACAGACAGCAGAAGGTGTTTTTATGCAGACCTGGTGCATGTTTGCAGAAGGTAGTTCTCCATTTAGGTTTAAGCAGGATTTCAAGCAGTCCTTAAAGTTTGGTTGAAAAGCAGCATTATGTGTACAGTTGTTCCAACGTCATTCCTTCCAGCCCAGAATGTGGTCACCAGTCAGAGGTACTTAGTTTTCACATGTTAGCAAGCTCTGAATCAGGAACTACATTAATTTGGAGGTCTGGCTTTGATGACTATTAGTGTTTGTTTGATGCTATTAAATGATGAGAGAGACTAGTTTAACTCAGTGCAAATTTACACATAATGCATCAAACCCTGAGTATGAGGCAGTGGAGCAGGTTGCCCAGAAAAGTTATGGATGCCCCATCCCTGGAAGAGTTCAGGGACAGGTTGAACAGATCTTGGAGCAGCCTGGTGTAGTGGGAGGTGTCCCTGCCCATGGAAGGGCTTTGGAACTGGATGACCTTTAGGGCTGCTTCCAACCCAGAGCATTCTGAGCCTATGTGTGGTTCTACTCAGTCCACGTTTCTTTGGGCCTCCAGTGACTCCACACGCAGTCAGTCAAGGCTTAGGCTGTATCCTTAGTAGCAAGTAACAACCTGTACTAGGGGCAGAGCTGGAGAGCAAAATGGTTGGTGCTGAGAATCTGACATATCTGAAGGTTTCATTTCAGCCTAGAAATAAAGACACTTTCCTATTCCAGCCCAGACCCTGGTCTGGTCCAGCTGAATACTTATTAAAGACATCAAATGCAGTTAGAAGCATTCTGAGAGCTATTTCTTGCTGGAGTTTTGCTGTAAGTGAATCCAGTTTGTGCACTGAGGACACCACACAAACAAGCCAGATCTTGACAAATGCTCTGCTAGTTTGAAAACCATAGAAGAGTTTTTTAAAAAATATTAAGGGAACAAAACCCCATTTTTATATAGTTGGTGCAGTACTCCCGCTGGGTTACATTTCAAAGCATTAATTCACAGAACATTTAAGATCAGTCAATACATATAATAATCTTGAAATAATTATTCTAGGTTCTGCCTTCGCCTGTTTTTCAGGTGCAGGAGTCTTCTTGATGTGATATCCAAGAGAGCCATCATTAAAATTATTATGGTTGCATAGCAACCTCAATGTGATAAATAACTGGCTTAAAACAGTCCTATGCTGTCTATTTCTTTCCCAATAGAACCCAAAGAGTTTACCACTGCACCTAATAAAACTCTTGAAGAAAAACATATGCAATTTTTATCACTAAAGAAGTTTCTTTATTCAAATATCTCATTATTTCTAGGCACTATCACCAAATTACTGCACCAAGTTATCTTCAAGTATGCATTATTCCAGCATTGTAACTTCTCTGCAAACACCACCAAGCCCCATCTTGTCTCCCCTGCTTGGATCATCAGCTGAAAGCACAACAGAAATAGTCTGAAGGTAGAAATTAACCAATATAACACTCGTAATCCAGGTGTAATTTCCAAAAGCATTAGGTTTTTTATACAGCCAGATAAGTCTTCCCTACAGAAACAAAACTAAACATGGACAAACCCAACATGCAACTTATATATTCCCAGTTTGTTTTATTTTCATGGAATGCTAATTCAGTTACAATCTGGCAGTTCGTAACTACTGAAATGTGACATTAATTCTTCTCCAATGCTATAGAACTGTCTTGATTTATATAGTTTTAAAACAATCTTATTTTACAATAGTTGAGGTCTCTGGTGGTTTTTAAGCTCTGATGCTTAAGCACACAGCAAGCTATAAACCTTAGGTTTTATATTTATACATATACTCTGTGTATTCAGACAACTGCTGTAAGTTATCTATAACTTAATATTTATAAAAAGTGCATATCCTGGTACATATGCACATCTAGAAACACACTTTTATACTGCCTCCCTTTTTTATAAAAAGCTGCATAACATACAGCCATATTATTCTCACTCACTGCTATTAAAGTCTTTTACTATCTTTGTTACACAACTTTAACTATTACCTTTAACAATTACCTCAAACTGAATGTAGGCATTTCTATGTATATTTTCTCCTAAAGAAAAAAAGTCCTCCCTATTCCTTTAAGAAGCTTTAAATCATGCATCAGTTTAGTACACAGTCACTTTTAGCATGGATTTTAGAACCCTAGACAGTGTAAAATCTACTTCTGGAAAATGTCTGTCTGTATATTTAATTTCTTCTTTTAGTTACAAAAAATATATAGGATTGAAACATATGGAATACATGCATCTCTCAAAGTGGCTATATTCTAGCCTTATAGATAAATTTAAAAAGTACACCCCTGCTAACAGGATGCAAACATGGCCTCAAATAGGCCATTACCTGTATTTAATAGAGCTCATTACATTAAAAAGTTCAGGTCAGCTGTTCTCACAAGATGGTGTCAAAAGACTGAAGAGCATGATATATATATATAGTCAATATACAAAGGTGGGTGCACAGGCCTAGTGCCATTCCGTTCTCCAATACTTTCAAGGCTTCTAGGCTTTGCCTCTGGTGATGTAAGTCCTGAAATGATCTGAATAAAAGCTGAAGCTGAAAATTGCTTTTTAAATACACCATAAAAGCAAGTTGTGTTTAAAAGAAAAATGTACACTGAACAACCTGAAATACTCACTGAAACAACTGTACAAAACTATTATAGATACAGAAAGAAGTAATGGTGGACTTAACTGCAAACACAAGTAACACTTGTTAACAGATGTAAAAACCTGCTTTGTTTTAATTCTTCTACCAAGAAAGAATTTGCAGCTGTTCAGAACAAGTAAAATTTGAACCACCTCACAATGTTTACATTTGAAGTTTTTATACAGTGCAAACGTTTAAGACAGAATAACTTCCCAGTGAAACAGCTGACACTACTTCATGCCAGTCTTTCGAAGATTCTTCTCAGTACGTCTATTTACACATTAAGCTAAAGGTTCACTCTATATGCTTTGAAGTTTGCTGAATATCAGCAGAAAAATATGTGAACTAGCAGCAGTTGTATTACAAATATGTGTGGTTACTTTAATGAATGCATAAAGTTTTCAAGACTGTATTCAGTGTCATACTGCTCTTGATCCCATAGTTCTCCAAGGTTTTCGAGTACTGATTTCATTGATGCTTTCCCAGAAGAGGTAGAGGTATCTGCTTTTTCAGTTTTGCCATCCTTCACAAAAGAAAAAAAATTCCTGTTAATATACAGAATGTTTTCAAGAATCTAATAAATTCTTCAAGTCTGATAATTCTTCTGGGGAAATATCACTTCCTCCTGTTGTTCAGAGAGCTGTCTACTATTCATCAGTCCAACTTAAGCGTTTGTGTGATAAAATTTTACATTTCAAAGCAAAGCTTTTCCCTAAGCTGACTCTATTTCTGGTAGGTATTTGTAAAACTGCTTCATTACCTTGTCGAGAGTGAACAGATCAAGAAGCTGCTCTGTTCCCATGCTCTGTAGGCTTGCATTTTCTTGGCTGATCACTGTATTTGCAATATTCATTTTGAACTTTTGAAGACCCATGATCTTCTCTTCCAGAGTTCCCCTGGTTATCAGGCGATATACATTAACAACACGTTTCTGAAAGGAAAAAAGCACACTTAGCTAAAAAGTATCATCTTGGGTATTCAGGAAAGCATGAGCTTTTAGTGCTTATCATGGACAGTCAAGAAGCAGTTTGGCTTGGAGTTACCCTTCAGTAACTGTACTCAGTCTGACAGATATCAGATGGAAGGCAGGAGACTATGCCACTATACAGTAGAAGCATCTTCAGTTACCTCTGGAAGAATTCACTGATTTTTACAGCAGCCATTCTCGCCCTGCCTTGCCTTGTCTTGCACCAGAGAAGGACAACCCTGTGGGCTGTCCCTTTAGTTCCTTGTCTCAGTCCTCAGTCATCTCTTCCTCCACCAAAGGGTGATTCTCCTCTGGCAGCTCAGGAAGTACAGAAGAGAAGACTTATCAAGTTGGGGGCAGAATAAGGAAGTATACACTTCAGCAGCTGGCATATTTGCAAGAAATAAGTATGAATGGAAGCCTGGTAGAAACCTACAGATGTGACTTTGTTATATATGACAAACTCTCTCAAGCAAGTTCAGCAAGAGAAAAGCCACCCTTATGGGAAGTAAAGAGGTTTTCACCTGCCCAATACGATGTGCCCGATCCATGGCTTGCAGGTCTCTCATCGGGTTCCAGTCATGTTCCACAAATACAACTGTGTCAGCCCCTGTCAAGTTAAGTCCCAGTCCACCAACATGAGTGGTGAGCAAAAGAACATCTATAGATGGGTCATTATTAAACCTGCATACAAGAAAAAGTATGGTGAGTTTCATTTAAATAATTTATGAACGTCATCTGCTTTGAGACAGACAAAAACCCCAATTTTGCACCATATAAATAATACAGTTAATTGAAGTTGGCCTCATACTGGTTATGAGGGGATAACACATACCGGGAAACAATGGAATGTCTCTGCCCAGCAGGAATGCTGCCATCCAGTCGTAAGTAAGTAACTGAAGGTAACTGAGGTCTGAGAAGGTCGTGCTCCACTATATCCAGCATACTCTTCAGCTGACAGAAGATAAGCACTCTGTGCTGAGCCACAACAGCTTCTGTACCACTTTCTGAAGATCCACCATTCCCCAGACCACAGTCTAGTAGCAGCTTTAAGTAAAAGACCATTAAAGTGTGTCATTAAAATGACTGTAGAGCTCATGTAAATAGTGACATTCATTGATTATCAAAAGTAGAAATGAGAGAAACAATAAACTGCAAAAGGAACTATCTAAATGACAGTCACATAAATGACAAGAAGGCAAAGTTCAGCTTCCCTGTCAAACTTTGAAAAACTTAAGAGTCATTAAAAAAATGAAAAAACACATTTTCTTTACTTACTTAAAGTCTACTGTATATAAAGCTATGGCAATGCAATCTAACTTTATCAAGGAAGTAGTCTCCTGTGTAATAAAAATGAGAAAATTCTGCAACAAGAGGGACAAGAATAAAATAGAAGTAAGGTTTTTCATATGCTAACAATATAAATATCACCGCCATGAAGACTGTGTTTCCCTCTCCCTCTTAAATTATCAGGGAAAACAAGGCATATCCCTGAAACACCCTTGCATTTTTTTTTTTAATTTGGTACTTAATTTTATTAAAAAGAGTTTCCATATTGATGAAATCTTAAATAAAGTATCCTAAACTGTAACAGCAGTAGAGACATTTGGGGAATTTAAGGCACAACACATGTCCACTTACTTGTTTCAAAGCAGACAGCTTAGGTGCATGTTGGATATCTCGAAGGGATGAATTCTGAGCTGCAAGTTGCTCTGTAATTCTCTTGAATTCTGGATGTTGAGTCGTGAGCACTAATGCTGGATGGTTGCAGAGCTTCCTTAAGTACTGCAATGCCTTTAATTTTTTAAGAAATGAAGTTCAAAGAAATAAGCAAGAACAGAGTTACAGAAAAAGGATTAATAGAATTAATTCTAAATACAGGGGTCACTCTGCACTTGACTGTGTCACACCTTCCATAGTCTGGACTTTATGGTGTATTTTCATCAAAGCTGCACATTTAAAACCTGCATTTAAAATTGTATCTAAACACTGTTACACTCATTGTGATCTCAGTCCCTTCTTTCATGAAAAATGCAAGGATTACCATTTCCCACATTTCCATCTGAGTCTGCAGTAGACAAAATGGGTTTGGGAGCAGTTTGAGAATAATTGTGTCCAATTAGCCAAGAGTTAATCTTCAATTCTAAGATCATGAACCTTCATAAACCCAGATCTACCCTTAAGGAAATATTTTGTTCATGTTTTAGAATCTTAATGTTGAAGTGTAACAGCTGATGCAATCAGAATTACTTCCCTCATTCTGGGGTTTTGCTCTCTCAGTATTCAGTTTTTACAAGATTCACAAAATAGCTGAACACCAACTGAGCAGATCACATTAAAAATACAAGGCAGTGTTATGCTTCATAAGACACAAACCCATAATTTAAACATAACAGCTATAACTTCAAATTCCAGCCATACTGGAATACTCTGCTTATATCATATGACCACAGATGTCTAAGTTTACTAGTCTGATTTTCATTTTTTATTAAACCTATAAATACAGTTACCAAAAATATATGTACTAGGTAATAAAAATTACTGAAAAAACCTGTACCTGAAATACATGACCTGTAGATTTAAGCTTTGGTTTTTCAGTTTCTTCATTCAGTGAAATTGAAGAAACTGTTTCATCAATATCACATTTGGCACGAGACTTGGCAAAATCTTCATAAAGCTGAACCTGCAGACCAGACAAGAGAATGAGTGTGTTTTTTCCTCACAGAAGATAGACAGTCCTAATCAGAGTTTAGTTTCGAGTTAAAATTCTGAATTATCATACAACAAGAAGGCTATTTCATGTGTAACACAAGATAAACATTAGTAGCAGAATCTCTTGCTATTTATTTTCTTTCAACTTGGAAAATGTTAAGTTGAAAAACAATCTGCAGATGCCTACATGTTGTTCCTGAACAATGCCCAAAATTAAGCTCAAGAAATACTCTATTACTACGGGACTGGAATTAGTGCTAAACACATACTACAAAATTCTTTTAGTACATCCAGAGAATGTCAGAGATGATATCAGACTTACACAGGAATACAGAATTCATGCCTTTGTGGTCCTAACTGTGCTGAAAAATAAACCTTCAGCCACTTTTTAAGCATACCTGTAGAGGACTGAGAATACAGTAATAATCTTGAATAATTTTGGGTGGAAGATCTTGTAGCACATCCTCTTTCATTCTCCTTAGCAGGAATGGCAGGACTTGGCGGTGCAGAGCTTCCATTGCAAGAACCCCTAGTGAAGGCAACAGCACCAGTGTTTTAGAAAAAAAACTTCTTTTTTTCCAAACATTCAGCTCCCCCTCAATTGCTGATGTTAGAACTAACCACACTTTTTCTTTTCATTAGCAGTTCTAATTTAAAAGGCTAAAACAAAAACCCAAAGATTAAACATTTGATCCTTACCTGCCTCTTGTTCTCGACTGGAGCTTCGGGCATCTCTGCTTGCCAGGATTGGTTTGCCGTAACGAGCTGCAAATTGGCGTTCAGTGCCCAAGAATCCTGGCATTAGGAAGTCAAACAAGGACCACAACTCTAAAACGTTGTTCTGAACATAAAAGAAACATTTGATAAATTATTTTCATAAGTAATAAGTTGTTGCACGATATCAGAAAAAGACTTCCAGATGTATTTAAAACCCTACAAACCTCACACTACAACCTAGTCCCAAGCTCCTGGAGCTTGGTGGCTCTTTCACCCATCTGAGTAACAGAAATACCTCTGAATGTACTTGAAACGGACTTGCCACTGTGTCCAGTGCCTTAAGCCACACCCAGGGTTCTTCTGGTTAACAAGAGTCAGGACACACCAGTGGTCTTAGCCCTGGGCGAGACACACACACTGCACAGCCAAGTCATTCGGACAAAGCTCAAAATCTGGAAATCTTAGAATTGAGTTTCCTGCTAATTTTACATGAGGCATAGGGAAATGGTCTGTTCCTTGCCCAACACTTAAAGAGGAAGTTGTAGAGAAAGTCTTGCTGGCAGCTTTTGAACCCACTGATACCACAAAACTTGCATTCATTCCCCTATACACAGGTATACCAGGAAAGGGAAAAGATGTCATTTTGAGCATTTAGAAATGAAAAGCTGTTTTACAATGTATACTTTGAACAAGATGATTGTTAAAAGGTACAATAAAACTGAATGCAAGATAGGTCTGGTTTGTTTTCTACTATTCATCCAAAATAGAAAATCAGTTACCTGGATTGGTGTCCCGGAAAGAATTATCCTGTAATTAGCAGTCAGCTGTTTTACTGCTTTTGACAGCTTTGTTTTTCCATTTTTTATTACATGGCCTTCATCAAGAATGCAGTAATTAAACTTAATATTTCTAGAAAAGAAGAACAGACTTAAGTAGCATTTAAAGTTCTAAGCTATTAATAACCTCAGGAAACAAGCCAATTCTTACCTGAAGAAGTCAATGTCATTTCTTACAACATCATATGAAGCCACTATGAGATTGTGTCTTTTCACCTGGTGTTGCAATCTTAAGAAAAAAATGAGGAGTTAATTGAAGTGTTCCTTACACGTTATTTCAGCCTTTAAAGATACCACCACAAGTGTTCCCATGCCAACAAACAATGCTTCAGTAGTAGCAGTAAAGTAAATTGAAAAATTCCATGTGTGATATTTTACTCTAAACCAGTTATAAATGCAAGATGGGTTACCTTGCTCTCTCAGTAGGAGGTCCTGTATAGTGCAATGGATTAAGATATTCCTTCGAGCAAAATTTGCCCACTTCATCCACCCAGTGTCCTGTGAGTGTAGGGGGACACACCACCAAGGAGGGAAGAGGAACACTGTCCACCAGTTTTGTTCTTGCATATTCCTGAGCCCTTTAAGAGTATAAAATAGAGTTTTAAAAAATTGTTTTTCACAGAGGAGTTGAGGTGGGAAGGGACCTGTGGAGGCCACCTGGTCCAACCCCGTTCCCAAGCACAATCACCTACAGTCACAGTTGCCCAGGACTGTGTACAGTTTCATTACCATGCAGAAGACCTATGAGTAAAGTCTAAGGCAGAATGTTACTTGTTTAAGCTTACCTGAGGCAATGATCACCTGCAAGAATGCAAATGGACTGTAAAGTTTTTCCTAAGCCCATGTCATCACAAAGAATTCCATGAAGTTTGTATTTATTGAGAAATGCAAGCCAGTTCACTCCATCCTGAAATCAGAAAAGAAGGAGAGTGCCTCAAGTAAAAACTGCCTTTTTGTCGGCTTTTTCAGTTCACACATCCGTATGTTCAATGACACAGCACTGCCAAACTGTGGTCAAGCTGGTGTTCCACCACAAATGCATCCACAACAGTCCATTCACTAAGAGCAGGGGGAATAAAGGGAAAAACAAACAACCAAATAGTACAGAAAGGCCTGGCTTTGCAGTGGTGGGCTGCTACAGTCAGTGTTAGCAAGGCACAGCCCACTGGCAATTCCCAGAAAAAAATGCAAAATCCAGAAAGGGGGAAAAATATCACTAGAACAGTTTAAGAAGCACACATTACTTCATTTGTTCTTCCACATCCAGAGTCCAAGATACACACCATACAACTGAAACCAAAACACTTAAATCCACAAGAAAAATGCCAGTACCTGAACAACTCCTACTATCCCATGAAACAGTATCAGACTGGAACTTTAAAAATAAAAGTATAAAGCTGTTACCTGCTGGTATTTTCTGAGCTCTGCTTTGATAGGTACTGGAATTTCATAGTTTTCCAGTTTTTTTCCATCCAGTAATTGTTCCAGAAAGTGACGCTCTTTAGCCTTCATTCTGATTAATTCCTCAGACATGTTTGGTGGGTCTGGTATACCAGCCTAGGGTAACATTTTTAAAGCAGTCATGTAAGTAAGGGCTACATGACTTAACTGCCACACAGAGGAGAAGAAGAACTTAAACCTCATACTCACTCAAGACATTTTAAACACACAGTAAATATCTTCAATCTTCAACTGTATGAATCTAAACTCAGAATTTAAATACTATATTTAGCTATACTTGTTTGATTACTTGTAGGTCAACACATGCAGGGTTGTAAGGTGCAAGAGACAAATCCTGCGCCACAAGGACACATTGAAAAGACTGATAGAAATTACACAAGACATGGAAAATTCTGGTCATGCTGCCAAGATTCTACAAAGACTGAGCTATTCTACCTCTAATCAGAGGGTTTATCTGGTTGGCTAGAGAAATCCTATGACACTCACTCCCTACGGAGCCACAAGCTACCATCCAAAGTTTGATGGATTTTTGTCCCACTTAGAATTAGATCTAAAGTGATACTGAAATCCATAGGATGAATTCAAGCAGTTGGAAACTGTTGGGAGAAAAAAAACCCTGAACCCCTCTAGGTTTGTAAGCACCTAGAACTCCAACAAGTAACAGCAGACCTTTACTTCCTAAGTACCCCTCATACTAGGCCAGAAGCCCAAAGAAGGCATTTGGGGGCCAAATATCCTCATTCTTGCTTGCTAGTAACATACAGTAGCAGCAGAGATACTGCTATTTTCCCACGATCACATCTGTCATCTCATTTTTCTGGGCCTCCTCCATCTTTAGTCAGCTTTACTTCAAAATCCAACTTACTTATCCCTTATAGAGGGCTCCTAGCTTAAAAAAAACAAACAAAACCCTCTATCAAATAATTCCAGCATGTACGTGGTTAGTAAGGAAGGGGGATATTAGTAGTGCCCCATATGATATTTAAGTACACATACACACAGAGACAGCAGCCTCCTTGTTCAATGCTCTGCCTACACTCCCTTTTAGAAGAACTTAACTGCAGTATGAACACTATGCCAGGTAATTTGGTTCAAGTATGTTGTCAAATTGCCGTAGAATTGCTTATCAATACAAGTTTGATCAAGTTGAACCACTTATCATTCAATCCTTCTCTTAGTCTTTCATTTTTATGGCTGCAGGAAAAATTAATTTGAGCATAAAGATGCAGGAAACAGAGCATAGTTAAGTTGCCCCAACTCACCTAATGCTATTTATTTATTGTTAAATCAAATACTGTTCCATGGCAATACAAGTATTTTCTCTCACTATTAATCTGCTTCAATCTATGCTTACATATTTAATATAGTTCAATATCTGATACTGAACTTAACCAGAAAGTGAAATTTGAAGGCACTTCTTCCATAACAATGGAAAAGAAATATGAAGTGATCATGCATATACATGCAATTAATAAAACAAGTATGGTATGTTCTTAAAGAGATTCTCACTATACTTTATTAAAATAGCTTTAACCCTCCCCCAAGCCCTAAGCTATGTGTATTCCACAGGACTGTGTTTAAGGTGGGTAGGAAGAAGCACCCTGATGCAAATGGCACTGCAATGAACATGCTAGAAATTAAGTTCTTTTCAACTTGTTGAACATCTCAGTGTAAGCACACAAAGTCAGTGCGCTCCTGTTAAGGCAGATTGCTACTTATCAGATTCTAAGGTTCTATTGCGTTAAATTAAAAAGTGAAATAATAAAAACCCATTAAGCTGACAATTGTTTTTCACTATCGCTGTGGAAATTCTAAACTGTCTTCTATTACCATCTGGTGGTCACATTAAGTTACTTAGAAGCTTTGTAGTCCTTGATGCACAACATCAGAAGTTGTCTGAGGTATGCAAGTTTTAGCAGGAGTGAAAGAGTGAAGCAGATCTGTACCGAATAAACACTACTGCATCACAATATACAATATTTTGCCTAAATATGTAGGGTGGTGCTTTTTGAGAACTAGTAATTTTATGAACTAGTAATAAGTGACCCTACTTATCCCCACACTATTTCTATTACTGTTATTTTTGATTTTGCTTTTAAACCAGTATTGCTTTTGTGCCTTTCTCTTGACAACATACTCAGCAACACACATACCTAAGGAGACTGCACACAGAACTCCTAAAACTTTTAAACCCAAACTAAGAAAAGCAGCATTACACACAAAATTAATAAATCTACCATTTAATTTTGTGTATACAGCTGACATGAGCTTCTTATAAAGAGAAATTTTATTTTAACCTTAAATTAGAAAATTGCTAACACAGGGTCCAATTTTGCTCATTCTACTTATAAAGGGCACATCTTCTATTATCTGATATGGACTCAACACCTTCAAAACCAGTTAATCATTCACCATTTAATAAGCCAGAAGCCTGGACACTGCAGCTGGTGAGAGTGGATACAGGGCAGTTCACACATCCATACACTTACAGCTCAAGCTTACCTCAAGAGGCATCAGTCTAATCAGTGTGGCAAAGCACTGAGTAGCCATAAAACGTACACTGTTTGTCTGATCACTCATTCTACCCAGAACTGGAACCACTAGAAGAACAATGTATGGAACAATACCAACATCCAGCTGCTCCATTACACCTGCAGTGGTTATTAAGGAAATAGTTTTCAACAGTTTGTCTGACAAATACACACTCAGGAGATTTCACACTGAATAAGTAAGAGTCATTAATTGTTACACTCAAGTGAACGAGATTTCTAGTAAGAAAGCAATGCAGAAGCAGGGAAATCTGATCTACCCAATTACATTTAGCCAACAAAGTGCACGGTTTGAGAAACTGTATTACCTCCACCAAAGCATCACTTGGTAGATAAAATAAGGGCAGTGGAAATTAAAGTTTCTTCTGTCTCTTTCCATAGGTGAAAAAACTTAGTATTAGCTTAGCATATTATTTCATTTCTCCTCCCATTTTTTTTCAGGCAACCATTTTTGTTCACCCAATGAAACAACAGCAAAGAAGTTTCTGCATTTTTGAATACCCAAGCAAGGATACATGCAAGTGCTTCAATTGCACCCTCTTGTTTGGTGTTGTCATCTATTGCTCCCAGCCACGGTAGGACTTTCTCTAGAAAGATATTCATAGTTTCCATGGTTGCTATTTTGCTCATAACACCCACACAACGGGAAGCCATGTGTCTCACAGCAGTGCTAGGATGTTGAAGGCACATGTAAAGATGAGGCAAATGCTGTATTAACTGAACAAAAGAAAAAGGTGTGGGGAGTAAAGGTTAATATGAATTATAAAAAAATTAGTGGATTTTTTTGAACTACAGGGTCTTTTAAAGTCATTTAAGAATGCTCAAAATGGCTCCTTTGCAAGATATAATTGTTTAAAACTAAAAAAATTATTTCAGAAGAAAAAGAATTTGAACTTTGAACGTGTATTCCTCCTCAATACAGATAAAATTCAGAGCAACAAAATATTCAGCATTTCAGTCAAAATCAAAATTAATTAAGCCTTTAGTTAGCATGGAAGTGTTTCACACTGAAACTATAGTTCTACATCCAGAACTTTTTATTAAAAAAAAGAACTATTTCTTAAATACAGATACACAGAATTAAGAATTCCTTCCAGCTAGCAAATTTGTCCTAGACTCATTCCCTTTGTGTTTAGGCAAATTAATTACTTGTGTTGGGAATCTCAATAGTTCTATGTGACCAGGAGGACACTCAGAAAGAAATCTGCATCTCCCCAGCAAGGTATACATGTATGTCTTTGGTGTTATGTATATGTCTTCTTTTTAATCAGTGCAGATACTCTTTTGTATCAGATACCTAAACAGATGGTCAGGTTTTTCCTAGTGTGAAAGTCCCTAAATATTAGCTTTGATGAACCAAATTCAGCCTCTTTGACTTTCCACAAACTTTTTTTAAACTGCATACAGTATTTGCACCACCAAAACCAATCTACACAGTAACTACATACCACATTTATGTGTATATATATAAAATGCATGTATTAAAAAAGTCTTTCAGTCAGCCATATGGTGCTGCATAACCACATTCTTATCTGTACCTTCATAACAAACAGAAGACATCATATTACCAGTCTATTCTCCAGGTTTAGGAAATACAGAATTAGAATAAAGCAGAGATGCTGATTCCGATGTAACACAACAGCATAAAAATTATCATAACTCAAACGCTGGATACAATCTTGTTTGGGATCTCATCCAAAAAAGGGTAGGCCAAGGCTAAATTTTTAGATAGCTGTTTGCTTTTGAGGTTTATTCTGCAACCTACATAAATGACATAATTTAACATCCTACAGAGTACAGGGGAAAAAACAGCTTTAAAACGGCACATCTTGACTGCTGAAGGCTATGCCTTCAGTCTATCAAGACTAGGACAGTGGACTTGGAGAACAGATAGGCAGGCTAGTGAATGACTAAAATACCACTTGAAGAAAATCAGAAAAACGTCTAAAAAAGGAATATAAAGACTTAAACCACTAGCAATAAAGAGACTCAAGTGTTTCATGCAAAAGCTGATTACCAGAGGATGTAGCTGAGTATCCATCGAAGCTGCTGTTGTTTCAAAAACCTGCAAGGTATTCACCAGCTCCTGGGCAGGTGCATCTCCTTTTTCCAGTAACGACTTTCGGTCTGGTAAAAGCAGAAGAGGTGCTCAGTTTAAGACTGACATACTGACTCCAGCCTGCCACCCCTCCCAGCTTAAATCAGAAGTGTAATTACCAAAATTATTTATGTGAATGTTGTTCCTTAATGAACCAACCATAGCATCCCAGAGATGTGGCAATCCTGTTGCCATTTCAGCACCAAAATGTTTAGCTATAGTAGATAAGGCAAATTCAGCTCCTCTTCTCTGTACAACATAAGGTTTCTGAGCCTAGAATTAAATAATTCAAAGTAGCAAGTTTAGATACATTTAATATCTATTGTTGTCAAAGGTGACCTCTCATTACACTGGCATTCAATTCTGACTGTGTTTATACCTACCTACAACACATTCACCAAAAAGTCTTTTCCCAAGTTAATTACATTTTTCTTTATACATGTAAAAAAACCCAAAAAATCTTTTATAGTCAATTATTTAAAGTCCATAAATTTGAGGTTTGGCCTTTGTTAATACGGGTCCATTTCAACAAGATGTTTCCAAGTGGTTCCCGTTCCAGAACCTCAGATATTGCCAATACAGTAACAACAAGAACAGTACTATACTAGAAAACTTAAAATACTTGATTTGTTATTTATACCCCTCTCTTGCTTCCACCCACTTTTGCAAGCAGAATTAATAAAAAATACTATTAAGAACAAAATCCACAACACTGTTTAGGAGGTCACAGTCCTGCCTAGAATCTTATTGAAACATGCTGCAGTTTGAAATTAATAAATGGGAAGCATTTAGAACATCAAGTATGGAAGACACACAGACGTGCTGTTTTACACAGCCATATTTCAATTGCTGGTTTTAATGCTTCAGAGGCATCCGGCAGGCACCGAGATGGACCAACACTAACATGGGCAGGACACACTTCGTGTCCTCTTGTGTTTGTTCCACCTTTGTGGAAATCCATCTGCATGAACTTCTATTGATATTCATATTCTATAGTAAATACAACATTTCAGGAGTTATTAACATTCTTAATGACAAACATTTAAAACATCAAACATAAGCTGCTTGCATCACAAAACCTCCTGTTTCATGATGCAAAACCCCAACCATCCCTACTACAATGGTATCAACTCCAGTGAATTCAAAGTAATGGAAGGAGGGGTGGATGTGAAGCTGCAAATCCAAGCTTTTGAAATGTACCTCATCAAGTTCTGTAGGAATGCTTCCACTGCTGCCTGTGGGGAGATCTGCAATAGGGGCTTTTGGAGCTTTTGGAGTAGGACCTCGCCGACTTGTGATGGCAAAAGCAGCTTTCTGATGCCTGTACAGTGTAATTATTCCCCTGTGTTTAGTAACTGTGTGCTGCATCCCATCTTTATCAGAGTTGGGCCCTAAAAGAAAAGGGAGAACAGCTGACAATTTAAGCTGCAGTTTAACACACAGGGGGAAGCGACAGCTACCTACAAGTCATCTGCTGATTGTGCTTTAAAAAACCCATAATTTTTTCCACCCTTGAGGACAATGGCACTTCAGTACAGAGAAGAGCTACTGTGCTAGGAGCACACATCACAGACTCTGAATGAAAAGTTAAGTGTGCAAACTGCCAGAAATTATAATTCAGCAAGAAGCACAGATAGCTTGTCAATTAAATATAAAACATTTGTACAATATTATTTCATAAAAAGCACATTATGTTCTAAAGTTTCAACCAATTTATGTTCTATGTGTCCTTTAAAACAGTTCAATACTTCTGTCATGATACAGTAAAAGATTCCATTCCAGTATCTTTGGATTTGTTGATGTTTCTATTTATACTAGAGAGCTTCATTTTCAATCAGATATGAATGTTATTCTACTCTGAGATAAAGGAGGACACATTCATTAAGAGAGTAAAATGTACAATAGTCAAACCTTAAAGCAGGTTAGAATGTTTTGGAGTATTAAGATCATGATTTGATTAATCTGGGTTGTTCATTCAATCCATGCATTTTCAATAATGTACAGCCATTTAAAAAAATCCATGACCTTGCATGCATAGGGTTATTTTATTAATTTTGAATACTGTCATCATCTTTTTATCTTATGATTAGCCCATGGAATTTAACAAGTCACACATTTTTGACAGGCTGCTTTAATTTCCATTTTTACTCAATAACATCTGTAAGTGAAATGTGATCAGAACTAGATATTAACCGAACAAGAACAATACCTGGAAATTGCAATTAAAGTATTTTATAGATATATAGGTATAAAACAATACACATTAGTTGCACACAGTTTAAAAATATCTAAATGAAATCATTATTAATACATACTCAGATGCTGACATTTTAAAAATCAATGAAAACCAGCCTCATTCAAATACTCATTTCAACAGCTCAGAAATAAGCAGAGATATTAAGAATCCTGGCTGCCTTAGATGTCATACCTTTTGAGTTTTCATGGCTGCTCTGAGGCTGTGCAGGACATGCTGCCAGTGGAGTAAGATGTGGATCCACACACAGGGAGTTGCAGAGATTTTTTATAATCTTTGAGTTGGGACAAGGAGACCTTGTTGTACACTGCTGAAGTAACTTTGCTATGCATGAAGCCACATAGTTTTGTATGAGTGTATTCTCTTCTTTTTTGATAGCTTCCATTAAGGGTTTTATAACAGGATTTAGTTTTTCTGGAAGTTGCTGCAAGTTCACAACTGCACATGCAGCAAAGGTATGGACTCGCAGATGCAACACTTGCCATTCTTGATTTGTTTCCGTAACAGTCATTTGGACTTGTTGCCTTTTACTGTCCAGCTGTTGTAGAACTTTTGGATTCAAAGTAAAGGATGATGTCACCTCATTGAAAACAGAAGTAACCTAAGAGAAAGGAAAAAAGGAATACAAATATTTTATTTACTATAAAGCAGCATATCCTCATGGCACAACATGAGTCACTTGACTACATATCACCATCTTCATTTTCCCAGCAAATAACAGGAAATGCTCCAAAATGTATTTCTGGGAATCCTGAACTGCAGATGAAAGAGAAAATCAGGTATGTCATAGACATTTAAAGTCTAGATTCCCAAAGCTACAAGAGCAGTTTATGTACTCCTGCAAATTTAGACAGTCTGGAAAAATGTAAGCATGTGACATATTAGCAAAGCAGAATATGAATATAAAAATCCAGAAAGGATGTGCAAGGTCCTGTGCACGAACAAGCTGTTTCTCAGCTGATTTTCTTTTGAGGAAAGAGACTGCGGTAATCTAAGAAAAAAGCACAACAAAGTAGCTGCAGAACCTTCCATATCCTTCCCCACTCACAAATGGTTGACTATTGTTGCTTAAATCTTTCACTGGAAATAGATTAAAAGCAGATTAAAAGGTCGGGGCAAGAGGGGAGAAGGTCTAGAATTTACATAGTCTATTTACAAGTCTTCTGATAATGTTTTTGAAGCTTGCTTTGCTTTCTTGTGTGTAGATTTCAATAGTGAATACACACCTGGGATCAGAACACTCAGTTTTATTCTCCCATTAAGTATGTACCTTGCATTGGACTTGACTGTTGTCAGACTTTTGTTTTGTAAACACACCTCAGGGGAAACAGTAAGAATCTTTACACCTTCTTTTTCATGAGATATGCAAAGGTCACCACATTATTTCTGCAAGTTACTGTCTATATAATAATTATGCTGAACGTGTATTTAAAGACAAGAAGATTTGGAGGAAAGGCAGGCATGCCTCTGCTTACCAGCTCATTAGCTTGATCTATTGTAAATACACTGCAGTTTACTCTGTTTCCAATGTCAATGTGTGAATCAGCTAGCAATGAAATGAGTTGTTTACATTCGTTTTGCATTCGTGTAAAAGGAACAGCAATTTCATCATAATAGAGATGTTCCGAAAGGACCCCAAGTAAACGAGGTTGAACACAAATAGCCACAGTTGTACACTCCTGTAACAGAAAAAAACCACAATTTGCATTTCTGAATAATCACAATTTCTTTTGTTCAGTCTTGGGCAGCTTAATCTAGCTGCCCAATCTATAAAAATCCAGTTTCCAGAGAGACCATTAATATTTATAACACAGAATATTAAAGATAAAGGATTAGGAACAAAATGTCTGCCACTAGAAATGATAGAGTATAGAGAAAAGACAATCATCGTAAAAGGAATCACTGACCTTAGATAAAAGGCATCTTGAGAATAGATTTATTTGCAGAAAAAGTGTGAGCATATTTACTGATTCATAGTTCTGACAGCTGGCATTTATCTACTGAGTCCTGTATTCCTCCACCATCTAACGACCAAGATTTTGGTATTTAGATGTATAAACACCATTTTAGCTTACCTACTGAAATCTTATTTCAAGCTAAGTTGAAACAACCACACAACAAGCAGTGGATTGAGATAGTAAGTAAAATTTATTTTTGCTGCAGAAACATCCTACCTTTTGCAAGGCCGCCCACTCACAGATTACTAACGCAACACTAATCCTTTGCAAGGCAGATTTAGAATTCAAGTGGAAGAGCAGTAGCTGAGCTAATGATTCAGCTGGCTTTATTTCTTGAGTAACAGTATTTACACCTGGGTCACAAATGCAGCAACAAAGTGCTCCCAGCAACCTGACAAGATGAAAAAGAACAGTCACTTCAATGCTATAATTACTCTGCAATCAATGATTCAAAATGAAGATGCCAAAACGGTAATTAGATTTTGGCAAAACTGCTATATGTTATGAAAAAAATACATCATTTTTAAGTATTTTTTTCCTATTTCCAGTAAACTGACTTTGCTGCCATCATCCGAGCACGCATGACAACGTAATCCCTGGTTGCTGGATCTTCTGCAATGCTGTCTGCCCCAGCAATGTATTCCTGAATCACTTCCTTATTCTGGGTTTGACCTTGACGCAGTTTAGCACCTGCCTTTTCCTAGGGAATAAAGGAAAGGTTGAAAGTGTTTGCAGTGAAAAGATGAATTCATATTCCATAACAATACAAATAATCACCACTCCATGAAAAAGTTGGACTAAGACAGAACACTTCTTGGATAACAGATTTCTTAAAGTAGTCAATACTTGTAAATCATCTCTCCACTAACAGCATTCTTTAGTCCAATTAAATGTATGCTACATTCCTTCACTATAATGTTAAGGTTAATACTTGACATACAGCTGATAAACACACAGAGGGGAAAAAGGAAACCTCTCTCAGCATCTTTTCAGAAATAACACAATGCTTTTGGATTTAACTCATTCCTGCAAACAAATGGCTTTAGAGCCATGTCAATAAAGACTGTATTTATAGAGTATCCAGGTAGAGAACGCTACACAGCGGAACTAAATTCTTACGGATAACCTGACAAGAACCCTTTTGCTCTACAGACTTGAGGCTTACAAAACAATTTACATTTAGAAGTGTGAAAAGGCACCACCACTCCCCTCTAACACCCTTAGAATGTGTTTTATATACAGCTAAGCAATTTCCTACTTTCCTCAGAACAGTTAGTGAGGCCACATTTCACTTACTTTGGACCTGGTTTTCACTTCTAGCAACATGTTTAAGTCAATGGGCAAATGAGATGGCTGCATCATTAAGCAGAGCCAGGCTCCCATCCATGGACAAGCAGCTGCAACAACATACTGTACAGATGCCTTGTTTAACAGTTCCAGCCACACCTTGGGAAAGAACCACAGTAGAAATCATGAAAAAATCGTACGTGGTCTACATAAGATCATACACATGCTGAGAAACTGGAGGAACACTCTCTCATTTGCTCTACAGTAAAGCATCACACAGAGCAATTGCAAAGTATTTAACATTAGCACACTATTCTTCATCTGCACAAAAGTACAGAGGATTTGAAAGAGCAGGATACACAAGCACTGTACCTAGGTGATAAGTCATCCAAATACCTTGTGAATAAGATCCAGAATTTCTTGGTTGCTTTCTAAGATACAGAACTGAAATATGTGCCTCAACATGTCTTGCAGAATTGGAGTCAGCCATGTTGAAGAACTCTGAAACAAGGATATCATATGACCAAGTATATTCCAATATGAAACACAGTAAGACACTAATAACTCTAATTCTTACCTGGTCTTGGGTAGACAACAGTGTGAATAATGTTTCCAGTGCTGCTTTTCGCACAGAAGATATTGTGTGATGTAAGAACGGCCACACACGTGGGACCAAAACTGTCAGGGATTGCTGAATACTACAGGAGAGTGAGATGTAGAGGCAGTGTCAGGGACAAAAACATACACACAGAGCTAAGTTAATTCTGTTTATTCTCATTTTATCCAAAAGAAAGCTTTAAGAATGGAAAGTATCGCATACACTTGGTGATTTTATGTGAAAGCTGAATACTTAACAGCTTATGTAAATAGTTTGTAAATAGTTTAAAATAGTTTGAGTTGGTGTCTTTTTTCAGGAAAAGACTGGTTTGGGTTTTTTAACTGGTATAGAGAACTAGTCAATTTAAGCATGTATTTTTCTATGTTTTGTCCCTGGATTATACTTCAGGCTTTGTTCAACTGTTTAGAAAAAAGGAGAGGCTGTTTCTGTTCTGAAGTTGCTGTTGGGCAGTTATGGCTTTATAGTTAATTAAAACCAAGCTTGTATCTTTTTTGCATGACCTGGCATATCAACTGATGCAACTGGCATATCAGCTGATGCAAATAGTACATGCTGAATTAAAGACTGCATTAGTAACAAAACTTCATTCTTTATTTTAGATTTGGGCAGTGACCAGCTTCAGCAGTGCTAATCATACAGGATGAGAAAAATCAAATGTGTACAGCATCCACCTTAAGTGCAGATACTCTGAGTTTACCATATGTCTTACTACGAAAAATTTCACATACTAAGATGCAGCTCCTTTAATGTGTCAGAGTCCCCAAGAGATAGCAACTAGGCAGTGTTGTCAACCAGCCACAGAAATACTGGTTGTAGTATTGATGTGAATTTATGTTTGTAGCTTATTTCAGCACTGCTCCAATAGCAAAGTTCTACAGGTTCATGAATGTGTTTTAATATACACAGTTTGGTCTCCTTTGGAGTTTGTCTGTTCCTTGTTAACAAACAAGATGTTTGTGGGCAGGACCACCATGTGAGTGGAGAAAATACCCTTTACTAAAACACCCAAGATGACTGGACAGAGACAGAAGGGGGGAAGGAGTCACATATAAACCATGTACAGTACACTTCTTAATTCATTTCTTGCATTTCACTAACAATCAAAATAGAAGCACTGTTGTAACCCTCACTTTATGGAAAAACCAGAATAGAAACAAAATACTGAGTTAAATTAATCATCTCCTTGGTACGTGATTTGAAAGAAACTGGTAATTCCAATTTAACAATAAGTGGACACTCAGACCTGCAATACTGAAGCAATACTAATTAAAAAGTTACCTGCATTTGCGGACCTGAGGGTAAGTCAGAAGGGATGAAAGAAGGATCATGATACTGTTTGTGGAAGCTGTCAGGTCATCCAACTCCAGAAGTGCATCCCACAAGGTATTAAGAATAAAAGGCACCTACACAAATAAGCAGAGGAGGTTTATCATTTAAAATAAACCAACAAAAACAGTGCTCCCTTTAAGTATTATTTTCTTCACTTAGACCAAAAGTGAACTTAGAACAGTTCAGTCACCTTCTGAGACTGAAGTTGCACCAGGCTTTCCACTACGGGTACTAAAGATGCTGCAGCAACAGCTCGGACATCATCATCCAGATCTTGCAGACCTTCAATTATTGCAGGCAACACCTTAGGCAATAAAGTGTTGATCATGTCCTGCCAAAAAGATCAAAAGCATTTTTAAATCAAAAAAGCTTATAAAGATACAGTCAACCAAGACACACTCTGTGTGTGTGAATAAACCTGATTGTTTCAAAAGGGATGGTACAGGCCAAGATTGTAATCTAAATATTTTAAGTTACCATTCATGAAATCAAACATGGGTTATAAATTTAATGAACTGTAAATCAGCTCAGTTTTGGTATAAAAAAAGCTCAGTGTCTGCCGAATACCACCACAGATAGCCTAAACTTCTTGTAAGACTCTGCTCTGCTACCTCACATATGACAGTATCACCAAGATCAGGCAGGCATATCCTCTAGTTATAATATTTTCTGCAAGCACAGCTTGCACTATATACTTAGAGCATGGATATAGAAGTGCAGTCACACATCTCAACCCACAGGACTGCACTGCAAGCAAGCTTTCTTTATCACACCCAGCTACTGTTCAGCCACATCCACTACTTTGAGCAGAGATTTTTGGTCCAAAGTTCTCTACAATTTGTCATGAGAGTTATTACCTGACGTACTGCCAAAGCATACTTTATTCCTAGGAGACCACCATGTCTCACTTCCCACTGTTCCTGTGTAAGCAGCTTCAGGAGAACATCCACAGTTTTATGAACACCAGTTTCATTCATGTGTTTCAATACTACTCCCAAAGTCTGAGCACAAGTCTCACGTACTGGTGCCACTACCTAGGAAAAAGTAAACGATAAAACAGATACTTCTGTATGAAATTTGACTTAAAAAGAGTGAGATGACCAAACTGCTATACAAATAAGGTGAAGTTTATGTATCAGCTACTTTTTAATAAGCATCTGTAAGCAGTAATAACAGGCACATGTAGTAGCACTACACAAGGCACAGCCAAGCTGCTGCAGTGTTATTTCCTGCAGAGCTACCTGTTCATGCAAAGGTAACTTAAACTTACTTCATCGGAAACAAAGTCTCCAAATCTGTCTAGCGCAAACACACAAAGAAGTCTAATAACCAAGTCTTCTAGCCACTCCTGATGCTGCTGAATCATCTGTAAGGAGAGAAGAGTTGAACACCTTGACTACATTTTTTCATAAAGCATTTCTGATATGCTTACTTTAGCTAAAATCCGTAAAAGACATGACAACAAATGTTCACACTGACTCAATGTAGTTCTCTTGCAGGGACAGTCCAGGCCAAGCAGTCAGCACTAATTAAACTCACCTGGATTATTATAAACATCACAAGCTGGATGTTTTCTTCTCTAAAAACCCTGTACCTTTATCAAAAGGCTAGCGTCCTGCTTTCAGCTAGGACTGAGTTAGGTTGTTTTCTCAGTACCTGGTACAGTGCTGTGTTCTGAAGTCAGTATAGGTATGTGATACCACACTGACATTTTGGTTGCTGCTACATTATGCTGACCCTAAATCAAAGACTTCTGAATGCCTCATGCTCTGCCAGTGAGGAGGTACACAAAAGAGAGGAAGCATAGCTGGGATAGATGACAAAGGGACATTCCACACCACAGAATGTCATGCCCAGTACATAAACTGGGGGAATTATCCAGAAGGGGGATACCTGGGGCCAGGATGGGCATTGATCAGAGGGTGGTAAGCAATTATACTGTGCAGCACTTGTTTTTCTTGGATTTTAATTCTCTTCCTCCTTTTCATTACTGTTATTACAGTTAATACTATTATAACAATATTTTACTCTGTTTCAATTATGAAACTGTTGTTTTCTTAACCCATGAATTTTACTTCTTTCCTGACGGTCCCCTAATCCTAACCCTCCCCATACCACTAAAGAGGGGAGTGAGAAAGAGGCTGTGTGACGCTTTGTTGCCTGCTGGAGCTAAAACACAACAGCTTGAGAGCATCTTGTAAGGTGGACAACTTATTCCTACACAGCACAAAGTCAAGTCATTCAGATAAACTGTATTGACAAACAGCAACACATCCTAGGCAAGTTAATTAATATGCTGGAAGCATATTTACAAGTAAACAAACTCTAAAGAAGTACTTCACTGTGGGAGACCCAGTGAAAGAAACTTTCTTTTCAGACCCATCTCCTCCAGATTTATCAAAGCTCATCTTGAAGTTCTGGCCTCTGTTAGAGACCAACATATTAACAGCTAATTATACAGTAGTATTGGGCTCTGCATAGGCCTTTTAAAAACAATGTTTTGTCAGTGCATACAGTGATGTCATCCAGATGATTCTGAGCAGAAAAGTCTTTGTATTCTCCCATATCACACACCTATTGCTAAGTATTTTAAGAAGTCTCTTTTTCTCTTTTCTAAACTTCATTTAAGTAAAATATTAAGTCTACATGAGTGGAAACTTACTTACCTCCTCTAAAGAGCTATCTCCCATTTTACCACCACTTTTACCATGAGCTTTAAGTATCTCTCTCAGTCCAGTACCTGCACCATGTCGAACCTAAGAAAGTGAAATAAAAAGTCAGTTTTAAAATACTAGAGAACAAAGACAAAACCCATGCTGGAAAATTGAAATAATACTACTGTATTCTTAACAGAGATGTTTCAAGAGCTGCAGAATTAGCACTACTTAGACTTGTGGGAATTATTAGATCAAATCACATATTAAAATATTTACCTGTCCAAAAATCAACCTCCTTTTTCCCAAGTATTTGCCAGCTTATTAACAGAAGCAATTAAGAATTGCTTCTATTTTCTAACATGTTATATTGGCAGTAATGCAGCTAACATTCATTTACTTTTACCTGACCATGCTATATGGCACTAGTTGTCAAAGAAGTTTAAAGATATTAGTGTTTTTATTAAGTTCATAAGCTAAAGCAAATCAATATTATTATAGTTTCAGGCACTTCATGTTAAGTATTTTTCTATCACTCTCTGTATTGCTTAAACAGAGTCTGGATCCTCACTGAGGATTCTGGAATCTGCAGAACAAATTTCTGGGAATCACTATTCTGCATAACTTACAAACGTGCCTTGCATGACTGGATTTCAGAAATAAGTGAATAAGCAATATGGGCAAAACAAATTATAGGCACTTGCATGCTCTCCAAAAATGAACAACTAAACACACTAGGAAGAGTTTTGGAAATAACAAAAGACCAGTAGAAAAATGTGCTAAAACACACCTGTTTCTGGTATTTTTGATACCTAACTGGACTAGCAATCAGCTTCTCAAGGAAAAGTTACTCAACAGATATGCAAAGTTGCAAAAGCAGAATTTTGAACCAGTTTCTCATTGAGAGACCTTTACGTAAGGTAGAAGAGAACTAACTCTTTTTTTACAAACAGTTCATATACATTCCTGTTGCTAGCAGAAAATTGTTGCATTTCATTTCATGGCAGTAACAACTAGAACTGACTACTGGGTAGCCCCTCCCTTCATCAGAATATCTTATATGAAATGCAAACGTATGTGTCCCCTACGTACAGCTCAGTGCCTGCTGGTTAAAGCTATAAGCAAGCCAATAAAAAACAGAGTCTAGTGTTAAAATCTTAATTGTTCATAAACCAACGATTTATTTGGTCAAAGATGGCTTATGAGCTAGGTTTTACAAGTCAAAAGACAACTTTGCTATTTAATGTCTCAGCTTCTGCAAACACAAACCAGCAAGGCACAAATGTATAAAGGAAATACCCGTAGTAGGATTCATCCTGCCTGACTTCAGCTGCCTGTAAGCACGACAAACAGCCTGAAGCAGTCACCCAGGTGACCTTTAGACATTTCAAGATGCTGCCAAAGAGCCACTTTAAACATACATTTTGAGGCAGGTTAACCTGTTTTTCACCCAGAACACACTGTAATAACAATTCTGTATTGATCTACTTCCCTTATTAAGATATATGTGCCTTATATCAAATGTACTAAAAAAGCTATGAGAACATCTACATACCAGAAGACAAGTGGACCTGGCCTTCAACTGCAAACAGCCTGCTTTCAAATAAGGTGAGGCTTTTTAGCTCAGATGCAGTGATGTGCCACACAAATACAATTATTCTTTTTCTGGGACCAAAATAATTGTGCTGGCTGTATATGATCTATCTCTGTTTCCAAGTTTGAGAGCAAGTTGGCTCTGCCCATACTGACATCACCGAGACTGTGCTACAGATACGCATAAGGATATTAGAGTTGCTGTTAATATTCAACCCTTCAAAAGATCAACTTAAGAAAATGAAGTTAGTTGACAACAGTTATTTCTACCTTCTGCACAAGGAAGCTACATCATTATCAGCTACTTCATATTTTTACCTGAAATTTCTACCAAAGTTTGTGGAAAATTGTATAAGGACTGAATAAAAAGGTGAGTAGAACCATTTTGAAAATTGAAAATAAGTGGTCTAAGCGAGCGAACATATAGCTTTTGTAGTTACTAAAGGATTGATTCCCCTTCCTTTTCTACTAGCATAGCATTAGACAAACATGACACTGTTGCCAGCAACAGATTCACATAATATTCCTCAAAGTCTTGATGAATCCAAGCTCGTTTTAATTGCTTAATCTTTTTAACCATAGATTGATGTGATTTTATTTAGCTTGAATTTCAACACTTCCATAATTCTCACTTGGATAATGACTGCTTTTCATCTCTTTCTCACTCTCCACAAGTGTACACGTGTTTTCCATTCCCCTTTACGTGGGTCTTAAAAAACACTTAAGTTCACTAAAAGCAAAGTTGTCTTGGCTATGTAATCTGTATGCACAAATTATTTAAGTTTTGATATCTGGCAAAATTCTCTTAAGTTCTACACATACAATGTTTGCATTTCTGTTGAAGCCTTTTTTAAAAACCTTTTAGTTCCACCTTAAATACTGCACGTGTCTTACCTCCCAAGAAGGGTTAAAGAGATCATTGCACACCTCTTCACAAAAGCTTTCCAGAGGCCACTCATTTGCCTAAATCCATAAAAAAATATTAAGTATGAGATTAAAAAAGAAAGGAATCATGAACACACATTATATTGTTGTCTTTGCATACTTAAATAGCATACAAAAAACTCCAGAAGCTTAAGTACTTTTCTTCATTACTGGACAGAATTGAAAAAACAATCTTCTTCCCCAGCTCAGAAACTTCACTGATTAGCACTGTATCTCTTAAGAAGTTTATGACGTTTCTATTAACAGTGTAACCTCTTCTCTATGGGAATTAATTTCGATGTTCTGGAATTCACCTTTCCTTTAGAAATCAGATAAAGAAGAAAATTAAGCAAAGTTTCTTATTCTACCCAATAATCCTTTAAATTTATGAACTTTGCTTTTAAAGAACATAATAGACAAGTCTCAGTTTAAAAACATACTACATAACAAAATTGAGTCAATGAATCCAGCAATAAACATCATCCTTTTCCAAACACGTTCCACTTTTTAAAACCAGAGCATATTTACTATTCCAAAATTTTCTACAAGGAAAGTGACATGGCTCTGGCTGGGAATTTTTAGTGCCATTAGTAAGTTCACATCATCACTTACACAGAGCAACTGAAAACCAACCAGCTAAAAACCAGCAGCTATTCAGCCTGTAGTTATCATTAATATTTTAGATTAGTTCTCCAACTATTTTTATACAAATAAAAATTTAATTACTGAACTATGCTTGGAAAACTATTTTTGTAGGATACAGACTTATCTAGATAAAGCCTTCTCAAATAAACTTCTATGCATCATTTATATTCTGGTTTAACATTTCTTAATTTTTAGCTTTTCAGTCTATTGAAACAAATGCAGTTTTTTCCAAGACTAAGGTAATTGTTTTAATCTTCAACTATTAAAGATAGTACTTAATTCTAAATTAAGCCTAATTAAAGTACAGCAAAGATTAAATAAGCATTTAGATCAAATTATTTGTGGCTCGCTGTAATCCTACCATGTAAGTGTTTAGCACAGTTTTCCAGTTTAATAACCAGGTCTGACACCTGTAGGCCACCTACTCATGTTAATTTGGGTCACAAACTGCTATGACAGGATTAAATGTGTTTTCTTCCTCAATACTGTAACACAGTTAGAAGCTCGCTTCATTATGTATAAAAGTAAGCTGGCCATCACATTCCTCATTCCATTTCCCTGAATGCTAAATGGACTAAAGAATTTGGGCACATGAAGGAATTTTGTTTCAAATTACTCTGCTAAAAACCTGAATGATCATTCCTGCTAAGAGCAGAACAATATACCATACCTCTTCCTGAGCATTTTCTACCAATGTTTTTGAGTCTGTGACAGGCTGGTTGATGACAACATTTGCAACTTTTCTTCTTTTTTCTTCTGGTTCCCCATCAGTGCTATCATTGCTGAGAAGGAGCAAGTACATGTTTATGAACTGGAAGTATGCTTTAAGGGAAGTAATTACGTCTACAACTATTCAGATACAAGAATACAAAACAAAGAGGTTTAACACTGTGAAATATGCAAGTTAGGTAAGTTTACATGTAAAACCAAAAAACGCAGAGAGGAGACAGCAGAATGATGTTCCAAATTCACAGTCCATATCAGATTTATCCAAGAAACCCAGCAATTTCTAAATAAGATCAAGAACTTTGTCCATCACTCATTATGAACACAGTACATACAATACTATGTCACGATAAACTACAGTGACGAACACAGCACTCATCAGAAAACTGTATCCTAAATTTTCAGTTGTTCATCTTCTTAAAATCCCCCGTTTTCATGCATTATCCTCAAGCCATATTTAATAACATGGACAAACCACACATTTCAGCTGTAGCATCCCATTATGTCAAGATGCCTCTGAAGCTGGGTCCTCAACAAAGCTCTCCTGGGAACAAGCATTGCACGCAAACTTTCCACCATCAGCACAATTAGCACATAAGAGATTTAAGATGCAAAGACTGTAGGAAGTTTCTCAACAGATAAATCAAATCACAATCCCAGCTTAACAGAAATAAAAGGAAACCAGTTCACTATTATACCTCTTCTCATTAGCTTCCACTGCATCTCTGGATCTTTGCTTTGCAAATAGCTTAGCCATTCTTTTGGCTTTATTCTTTTGTCTACTGCTCATACCAGCTCGAAATTCTGAGTCAATTAACTCAGCAGCCTGAAGAGTCTGAAAGAAAAGTCATTCATTGTCAATTCTTCTTACGATGGAAGTCCGGAAAAATTTTCAAATCCACAATGCTCTCAACTTCCCCAACCCTTCATTTCAAACATTTCAGCAGTTTGACTTCAAATAATATTAACAAGCAACTATGGGATGTAAGAACTCAGGAGCCCAAAGCACACCACATTAGATGCCAATCATCTTATTTAAAAGAGAAATATTATAACCACAGAAGCACAAATAAAGCAAACCCACTGTATTATTCCTTGCAGTCAAATAGCCCAAGGTTTTACCTACAGGTTGTTTGTTTACTAGTAAAACTGAAGAAGGAGAATAGTCCAAATCTTCATCATTGAACAGATCTTCAGTATTCATTCCAATTGCAGCACCCATATCTAAGCCAAGTTTCTTTTGCAGCAGTTTCCTCTGTCGTGCTATCCTCTCTTTAGGATCAATTTCACCTTAAAAAGGGGTTTTAAAAGAAGAGGTGTCAGATTTCCAACCGGATATTTTACTGACTTGCTCAATGTACATAACAAAACCAAAATTTACAGGTGTAATTTGTACATGGCTAATACAATCTTCTAAAAGAAAACACACTGATACCCAGGAAGACCTTTTCTGCTACTGTAACTACACAACTACCTCAACTGTGATCAAGCAAAGTTCATTTTGGAAATTAACAGATGCCACCTCAAGAATGTGTGAAGTTTCAACACTAACTATAGTATACCTAGACTTTAGGAGCACCTACATTTACATTAAAAATGTAAGATTTTAGCACCCAAGTAAAATAAAACCTCCAAACAACCCAAAACTTGCAGCTGGTAGGGCTGTCAGACCTCACTCTTTACATGCACAGTACAGAAACCAGTAAGAAGGAGTTGGTTTTTTTGTTGTTTTGGTTTGTTTGAATTGTGGTGGGTTTTTTTTTTCAATTAGCAGCACAAACTTTTAAGTAGATGACCAATATAGAGACGATTTTGGGGTGTATACCAGGTTGAGTAGCAACTAGTAGTTAAGATTGTCTATACCAGTAGGTTTTTTTAAACTGCATTTAACTGACAAGCAAATACAAGCAACTTCCATTCTTAAAAAAATATTTTTCCTTTAACATCATCTCAGGAATAATTGTCAAAGACTGCTAATTCTAAAGATTAAGTTACATATGTCCATTCATGTTGTCTACTTACTTGAAAAGGGAAGTTGCTATAAAACACAGAAGAGAAAGCAGACTGTACATTTTCCCATGAGTTAAAAAAAGCAGCAACTGAAGATTTTTGTTTCATGTTCTTATTTTTTGATATTGTATTTCGTATTTATTTTTATTCTTGAAGTTTTTTTACGTGAAATCACGTGACAGTGGAATAAATATCAGGCTTCTATGAACTGAAGTGTTGAGTTTCATTAGAGGAGGTGAAACTAGTATGCCACTTTATTAATCTGGCTTAAAAGATGGCAAGCAATAAATTAGCAAACAGGCTGAAGAGACAGGACACTGCTCAAATTTCAGCAGCCACAGGTTCTGCTCCTTGCTGAGCTACTGATCTTCTGAGTACCCTGCAGAGAACCCATCACACACAGGGAACAAAGGAATCAGGGCTACACAGTCAGATGCTTATCAATACCACCACTTAATTTGGTGCAGAAACTCGTAGATGGCCTGGAATTAAGAATAGGGAAGTACAGTAAAAGCAAAAAAAAAGCTTAGATTAAAATAATTCAGTGCCATTACACTGAAAAACCACCTGTCAGCTAAAAAATTACAGAAAAGTATTAGCTACATCCTACTTCTGTATGTGGGAACACTGTTCAGGTGATAGTGTCTGTCCTATTCAAAAAAGTCTACAGAAATCTTTGATGCCTTTTCAGGTTTCCACCCCTTCTTCTCCACTGTACACACAGTAATACTGTTATGGCAAATACCCAAACAAACAATACACCCTCCCTAAAAAACTGTGTTACTTGAGGAAGAAAATACAAACCATATATTGGGGAATATTTTCTGTCATTATTTCCTAACATTCTGAGAATCCATGGACGGCTAGATTCATAATGCTACCACAACAACACGCTTTCAAATCAGTAAGTTTTCTTTGTCTGCAAGTAAAATATAGATACCTGATTTATCATCTTGGACTTCAAATTCTGCACCAGCAGATCCAAGAAGAGATGCACCATGTTTTAACAACCGACATATATCAAATCTGTCAAAACGCAACCGATCTGTTGAAGGTGAATCTTCATTAGGACTTTCTGAGCCTGGTTCTAGGTAGAGAAATAAAAATAACATTAAGGACAATGTGATGAAATTTTTGTTCATAATTCTGGCAGAATATTAAGGAAAAGAAATATCTCTCCTCAAAGAATCATCAGACATACAGCATTTTAACTCACAAAATATAAAGGCTGCATTTTCACAATGACAAAGTGAAAGAGATCTCTAAATGTACCTGAATAGAAAAAAAAAAATTCATGTTTTTCCCTTGAAAAATTTAGCTTTTTAACATCTTGGACACTGACCTACCACCAGGCCTTCTCTGTATACATAGGGCCAGATTACAGTTTTGAACTGCACATGGTTCACAAATAGTATCACAAGCTTCATATCCCTACCAGCCAAACATCCAAAGCAGGAAGCTGGAGAGTGTCTAAACAGGTGCGGGAGAAAGGGCTGTTGACGCCTAGCTGTGAGCTCTTCTCAAACAGTACCTTTTTCTTAAACACATAATTATCTTTTCAATTTCAGTAACAATCCAATAGGCAGATGAGCCAGAACTGGACAACGAACTTAAAAGGATGCTGTACTCTGAGACAGGTTACCCAACTTACACGTACAAATGAGTGCTACAAGTAATCCTTGAACTAGACAAGTGAAATGAACTTCCATGCTTGGTAAGATAGAGTATACAATAGCAGAGTCCCCACCTGTGGTAGAAGGGATTGAAACTGGATGATCTTTAAGGTTCTTTCCAATCCAAACTATTCAATGGTTCTATAACTAAATTATTTAGTATATGGATAAATATTATTTACTGGGAAAGATAATTGCTCTGGAAAAAAACACCTTTCAATAACCAGATTATCAATGTCCTTAAAGAGCTGCAACAAGTAGAGAGAAGGCATCCAGTGAATATAATACATTTAAAAGCTTTTGGCAAGGATTAAAAGAACCCAGGTTAGCACAGAGCTGGAAGAACATCCTTTTATGAACTTAAAGGTAGAAGTTAATTCTGGAGTCCTCTGGGGATCAGTTTTGGCACCAATCCTTTAATCAATGGAAAAGACATTCACTAATAAAGTCTTCTCCAAGCACGCAGGTGACACTGAACTCTTTTGGGTAGCCTGAAGTCACAATGGCACTAAAGAATCCAAGGAGGACTCTCAGAACAGACTAAAGGGCAAACAAGTACATAAGGTATAAAATAATAACCTAAACCATGCCTACACAACACTGCAGTTGATAAAAATCGTGTAGGCATTTCTGACAGTATTCTGTATTCATCTGTTTATTGAGCAGTGAAAGCCAGAGCAGACAACAAAGTACTGGGTCTCGCCAGGAAGGACACTGATGGCAGGACAAAGCACATCATTTTGTCACTATGTGTACATTTCAGTACTGCAGAGATGTAGGTAGACTCCGTGGAATTATGTTCATCTCAAAGAGGACACAAGTAAGAGAAAGCACAGAGAGAAACAAAGTTGTCTAAAAGACAAGGCAGCTGTTTTATAAGGAAAGACTGAAGAGACTGCAAATCTTCAATATGAAGAGAAGTTGTTGGAGGAGAGCAAATATGACGGTTTACAAAAACAAAGACAAAGACAACGGACAATGAAAATGCAGAACTTGCTTGTCAAATTCAAAGCCAACAGAACTGGGAGGCACCAAGTGAAACAAATATGAGATCATCTCAAACAGATGTGAGTTTCACTGTTGCTGTTCTAGGGAGTGTGTGCGTCCGTTTTTAACCAAGTCAGTCAATTTCTGGAACCTGTGCCACAAAGTTGTGAATATAGACAGTACCAAAGGATTTGGACAAAATCACTTAGTCCATAACTCAACAATTAAGGAAACTAACATCCCTAACATGGTGATTCCAGATGAAAAAAAACAGAACAGACTTGAGCAAGCTGCCATTTCACCTTCCTCAGAAATGTGCTCAGATTAAGGGAACACCGCACAAAAGAGTTTCTGCAAACTATCATGACAAAGTTGATTGGTTAAACATTTTACTAGTTATTCCTTTGCTTTATAAAAGCTTTATGAGGATACAAAGCACAAGCACAGGAATTCTGGAAGAAATAAAGGTCAGATACAAATGTGCAGGAGCATCTAAGGCCAAAGAGGCTTACTTACAGTCCTACTTCAGANTTGCTCACTGCTTAGCAGAACACTTGCCAGAGCCAGACCTTAAGACTTTGAAAGATATATTTAGTCCAATCAGTTAAACTGAAGCTTGATTTCCTCTGGGTACTGAATAAAACTTCAGACACATTTTTATTTTTTTGGTTGGATGGTTTGTTGCTGGCTTTTTTTCTACAAGGAGGCATTNGTGCGTCCGTTTTTAACCAAGTCAGTCAATTTCTGGAACCTGTGCCACAAAGTTGTGAATATAGACAGTACCAAAGGATTTGGACAAAATCACTTAGTCCATAACTCAACAATTAAGGAAACTAACATCCCTAACATGGTGATTCCAGATGAAAAAAAACAGAACAGACTTGAGCAAGCTGCCATTTCACCTTCCTCAGAAATGTGCTCAGATTAAGGGAACACCGCACAAAAGAGTTTCTGCAAACTATCATGACAAAGTTGATTGGTTAAACATTTTACTAGTTATTCCTTTGCTTTATAAAAGCTTTATGAGGATACAAAGCACAAGCACAGGAATTCTGGAAGAAATAAAGGTCAGATACAAATGTGCAGGAGCATCTAAGGCCAAAGAGGCTTACTTACAGTCCTACTTCAGAATCATAGAATAGTCTGAGTTGGAAGGGACCCAGAAGGATCATCAAGTGCAGCTCTTAAGTGAGCGGCCCATACAGGGACTGAACCCATGACCTTGGCATTATTAGCAGCCTGCTCCAAAAGTCTGTGCTCATAAAAAACCAAATGACACAGACATCATAGACAGTTTGCATAAGATAAACAATGATTTATACACAATTAATTTGAGGAGCACCTTGTTTTGATCTTGGAGTTGGATTCCACTCAGGTACATTTTTCACTATTGCTTCGACAGCCTGGCCAGCAGCAATACGAGTATCCCAATTCGTACTTCTCAAATACACTAACACCTTTAAGGAGAGATTAATAGGTAAGTAAGTATTTGCTGAAATGTACTTCCAAAAAAATGCATCAGCTGTTATGCTCTATTAAAACACAATTACTTTAATGCTATGGATTAATACAACATTCAAAACAAAAAAACAAAGGACAAGAAAACAAACCAAGAAATGCCAGCAGCCTTTTCTATATTGCT
>VWZV01001012.1:2768-34930 GCA_013397155.1 Irena cyanogastra | reverse complement strand
TTGCTCACTGCTTAGCAGAACACTTGCCAGAGCCAGACCTTAAGACTTTGAAAGATATATTTAGTCCAATCAGTTAAACTGAAGCTTGATTTCCTCTGGGTACTGAATAAAACTTCAGACACATTTTTATTTTTTTGGTTGGATGGTTTGTTGCTGGCTTTTTTTCTACAAGGAGGCATTCAGAATTGATTAACAGACCTTAAAACCCTGAAGTCATTTAACCCAAGAAGAGATACAACATGGGTCACTTGAAGCAGTATGTGCTCCTCTAAACTGATTTATCACTATGTCACACATCTGGAAAAACTATTTCTTTCTCTGAAAACAGTTTGATATTCATGATTCCTTGGCCACTCTGTTGATAGCATCAACTGTGGTGAGGGCACCTGTTCAATAAGAACAGAACCGAGGTCACTGAGCCATCTCCACCTGTCAGATATGGACTATTTTTGGTGGTTTTACTAGACTTGGTCAAATTGAATCTCAAGCTAATGGAAAACTCTTCCCAATTTCCAGCCCTTTTAAAGACATGCAGCCTCTGACTTTTTTAATGCTTTATCACACAAGTAATAATCTTTAAAGGCAAGCACAGAAATCTTTGTATGGCAGTACAGCTTCTCTTTATAGAAGAAGGTATGAACTTATAGCAAATGCTGAATATCAATATTGAATGCTAAGTGAAATCTCACTTACATGATCATTCCAGAAGCTGATAGAACAGCATCTTTAAGAGAAGATTAATTTTCTTCATTCTTTTACTTTTGAAAAACAAAAGATCACAATGCATTTTCTTCTTTCCACAGAAGCACATCCCTTTAAACTAGGGATGTGAAGCACATCCCTTTTATTCTCACCATTAAAGCACTAGGGAAAAAAATATGCTTACTTTAGATAAGAGATTATTCAGTTCGTGAGGATGCAGTTTCACTACTTCCCCAAGTTGCTGTGCAGCTGCTTTTCTTGTTACAGGTGTTGTACCGGTGTCCAGTAAAATAAAGAGACGATCAAGCCTAAATGTGATCGACAAAAACCAAAAAGTTACGCTATTCGTAGCTGAGTTGTCCGTTTCTATTAATATTCCCCCACACTTTTCAGTTTATATAACTCAAAGAGAAGAGATGTCTACCTGAAGACTGTCAGTTGGCAGGGTGAATAATGTACTGTTTTTCTAATAGTAAGCATAGCTGTTCTAAAAGCACATTTAATTTGGTAACAAAAAAAAAAGAGTAATTGTAAGAAATGCTAGTTTAAAAAAATCTTCAGTTACAAGAAAAAAATAATCATTCCTGTCTTTGTTCTGTGATAGGACACTTTCAGTCTTGAAACATAAATATGTCTTAAGTGATCATCAAATTCTATTTGATAGAAAAAGCAGAGGGCTCAGCTGCTCCTATTGTGCATTAGCACTTCTATTGACAACACAGCCAGTTATCTGTAACACCAAACACTGCTTCTCCAGGATGACAAATTTTTACTTTGCACATACTTTCCTCCTAATTACCTGGAATACATAAAACCAAACCTCTTCTTGTAGTTACAGCTTGGAAGTCATCTGATGCTTCTGCCCTTCCCACAAAACACAGGGATTTAACAAGCAGATCTGTTTCCACAGTAACTCTGTATTTAGTACAAGACTCCAATCATCTATTTGCAGAACAATTCATTTCTTTCTTGTTTAGTTACTGAATGAGAAATAAAGTCTGTCCTTACATATATATTCACATAACTATCTAGATACTCAAATCTATGACTGAACTTACAAGTATTCATTATTCTCTCCACTATCAATGCTCTCAGATGAATGCCAAGTTCAGAGCTCTCTAATGAATGCCAAGTTTATGCTTTAGTTATTGGGCAGTATAAGGTTAGTACTGAATATGAATCTAGTACTTGTTCACACAGTGCCATCAAAATTGTTCATTCCGGCCTTAGCACAAAAATACTCCTCCAAGAACTGCAACAATACAAAACCAGACCTTAACCAGCAGTGAAGCTCACCTAGACCAGCCTGGCAGAATAAAGATACAGGTATCCTGGACAACCTGTCTTCATAAACACACATCCTTAGTTTGAGCACACACAGGAAAGAACAAATCCCTGGTCTCTGTTAGTCTCTTATTACTAATTACATTTAATGTAAATTGCCTTTGACATTAGTTCCAATAATGGAAAAAGAAAAAAACCACCAAAATCTCTTTCCAACATCGCTGGATTTTGTATTTTCTTTGACATGCTTAAACTGCACTTAATCCTAAGTATACCTTAATGGGTCACAACATAATAGGAATTGCAGTGCAGGACCAAGGCAATACCAAACCCCAAACACACTCATAACTGAAGGTACTAGATTAAGTATTCATTAGATTTAAAATAATTTTAACTTTTTAGACAATTCTGCCATCTGATGTCCTAGAAATAATTCTCTTCCTACTAAAATAGGTGAGCTTATTTCAATCTCTGTAGATAAAAGTAAAGTTTCAATTGCTATGATTTACTAGTTATTAAGTTGCTTTAAAGTCACAAAAATTAAATCCCAGATACATCTAATCCAGCAGCTTTGTGTGATCAGACAATCAAGGAGAAAAAAGCTTTACACTTCTGAATTCCTGACAGCGGACTAGTCATGAGAAACATAGCAGGTACCTCATTAGTTGCCAGTATTTTTTCTTCAGTACTTTTGATAGTAATAACCTGATCTGATTTGCAGCAGTCACTATTATTCCATACAAAACACGGTGGCTTTCAGAAGAACCTCTGTTTGCTCCAACTTGCTTGTTCTCACTCATTTCATTCTTCAGCTCTGTGAAACTTCAGTGTTCCATACTCAAGTCTGCCATCTAGTACCACACGTTCCTTTAACTATCAAATTATCTTTTTTTATCTCAAAGTCAAGCACAATGTGTAACTTTGACCACTTCCCCAGCTAGAACTCTTCATGAGTCAAAACAGGAGGAAACCACTGAATCAGCCTACCCTCAAAAACTCAGTTTGAATTCCATTCTTAGTTACAACACTACATCTTCACTCCCAAAAACCACAACTTTCTGAAGCTGTGTTACCTACAAAACACAGTTTGTCAGGGTTTTTTTTTTAACTTACAGTGTTCTTGGTCTGGAATTTGTCATTTTAAATTGTAATCCGCTTAATTTACACACAAATGCAAACCAAACAAAAAAAAAATCTTTCACTTGTCTGACATCACTACAGGAAGGTTTCAGCTTTCAACTCCAGCAAAATACATGGAAACAGGATTAGCAAATACAGCCAACAACATATGACTAACAGTAGTCCTGGTCACACTAATCATTCTTTTTTCCTCCTGCAGGAGGATGTAAAATTCCCAAACTGATAATATTTTGGGGCTATTAAGATTTTCAAATTAAGTGTTGGTGCTGCTGCAGCAGAGTATGGCAGAGCCTGAATTCTTCATGAGTTGGAAGGATAGCACTGACTAAGTTGTCTACGATCAGCAGTGCTAGTTGGTTTGTTTTTCATATCAAAGCTTTCAGTCTGACTTTCATTAAGAATGAAAAACACTCCACTGAAAATTCCAAACCAATTAGCTTTGAGTACCTGCAGTTTAAAAAGATGTTTCCGATGTTCTGACAGGGTTTTCATTTTCAGACCAAACCAGCAGTCTCTAAACAAGTTACCACTGCCAAAGAGAACTAAGTTTTCTAGTGGCATGTGGCTCTCTGCTTCTCATGCTAGACAGCGCTATAGGCAGGGCACCACGTGCCTCACATCATTCCCAGAAGTGTGAAGCAATGTGGTAGAGTGAGATGCTCTACAATAAAACACAGATTTTTAAATACTTTATTAAATACTTCAACTCTGTCAAAGAAATTATTCTAAGCCTACAGAAGACACAAGCAAACAACAGTAACACAAGGAATACTTTGGGGAAGAAAAAGATTAAAAACAAAGATTTATGAAAAATTATTATGAAAAATAATTGTAAAGTATTATGAAAATTTAAACACCAATGCATGCTAAAAATTAAAGATCTCTCTAAAATTCTAAAACTACTTCTTCTCCACTTAACTGCTGCAATCAGAACTTAAAAATATAGAGTTCTTCACTTTTAACTCTTAAACATTGGTTTGGATCCTTCTGTCATCCTCCAATCCCATGTCAACTACATCTCATCAACAGGACAGCAACCATACACGACTTTGAAATGAGCTCATGCCATATGAGCTCAGCACAAAGCACTACCTTGCTCAAAGAGGTAAATAATTTCTTCCTCTCATTTTAGAAATTCAAGATTTTTTTAGTCTCTGTTGAAGTATATCAGAAAGACACGACTGAGAGCAACAATTTAAAGTTCTTATGATCAGCACTCAACAATTTTTTCTTCTAAGAAACACCTTTTACACTGACACAAAGTCCATCAGAAATGTTTCTGACAGATATCAATGCAGGTGCTTAAGAATAGGTATCCAGTATCGTTTGAGACACTTCACCTACAGAAGAGCCACCACAACTAAGTGGCACTCTCCAGGTACCACAGTGATTCCATCTTCTGGTCACCAGTTTTGCACACTCAGCATTAAACCAAGTTAGACACCCAGGCACAGGAAACAAATGCTGCATCAAATGTCATTTGCTGCAACAAATGACCTATTCTGTTCTTCATGCTCATCTGCAGTTCTTTGCTGCTGCTCCAAACAGAGGGTTGATCTCCATTTGAAGGGACAGTTGTCATACTACTTAAAGTGAACCTTATGGCATTCCTGTGGAAACAGGATGATGTGGATCTGAAAGCCCTTCAGCTCCAGAGGCACTAGAAAGCTAATAGCTGGATAATTAATGTCAAGATACAGGTGTAAGCAAAAGTCTCCAAAATGTTTGCAGAAGAACACATGTGCAGCCGCACTGTACAAAGATCCAACTGTCCCAGTGTAAGTGCTCCAGCTAGACTGGGTTCTCACAGGACTTCAGGTGATCAAACTTCCGATTTGTTCCTTTCAATGAGTGGAGACTTAAAAGGTACAGTGAACTGATCACTGCCCATGAAATGATCTGTTTGGACTTCACAGCTCTGTGCCCCAGCACGTCAAACTGTCCTGAGAGTAATCTCTAATAGTAAAGGCCATTGGGTATGAACACCTCGTAACTACCTTAGAATATCCTCCAACCCATTAAAGTTGCGTGACTGTACAAAAAAATCCTTAGTGCCATAGTCCCTGGAACAGTAATGTCAAGCTCTGCCTAGAGCTCTTTGAAAAGCTGCTAGCTAGCACCCATCAGAAAGTAAGAGAATCCTCTTAGGAGTTGATATTTTTAACATCCAAAAAACTTCCTCGCAGGCACTATTTCTTAATACAGAAATAGCCCAGACACCTTGAAAATACCCCTAAATTAAACTTTAGACTTGACAAGGGTGAAATTCAACCTAAGTTCTAATGGAGTCTGAGCTTTTCTTGTTGACCTGACAGTTCTCTGGTGTCACTTCATCATTTGGTCAAATCCCAGCTTGGTTAGCTCTAAACACTTGTTCACATGAATGGTTAAGTAATCAAATAAGCAACTTTCAAATATACAATCAGCCAGTAACAGGGAAGAAAACCCCACTCAACAGAATTCAGAACAAAACCCAGAAGCGCAATGATACGCAAAGAATGGATTGTGATTTTACTTCTCCTAGGTCTGCAAACAGTTATGAAGGTGGGACTGTGGACAACAAAGCAATCTTGTTTCCTACACAGCAGCTGAAGGAACATTTGGAATGAAACAACAGCTCCATGACCACACCAGGTCACAGTACCATACACTGCATATGGAATCTAACCAAATGTTAAAATTAGTATAATTAATTCCATATAGACTGCATATTCCACGTATGATCTACAACTTTATGCTGTACAAATTTTACTTGTAAACTATTACATATGTATCTACAACTAAAAATGCACCCCAAACCGTGACCAATTACATTACAAAACCTGTGAGAGAGAATTCCAAGATGAAGCAGCTGTCAGGACAGACTAATACAAGATGTGTATCAGTAAGTTACAAAGTGAGCACCTCGGTGACTATTCTAATTCCATCTCCTGGAGCAGGTTGACATTCTTATCAGCACACAATCCTGACTTTCAACTTTCACTTCAGTCCATTAGAAAAGCGTATCTGAGAAACTGAGAGCTCCATCTCATTTGGGCAGCAGCGCACATGCCAGCTCTACTTCCCCCCTTCCCATGACTGTATCAGCCCTCCCACAAAAAGCAGCACAGAAGGCAGTCCACTGTTCTGGTCTTCAAGTTAATCTCCCACCAACAAGGGAAGAGTTACATTATTCTTCCCCCCACTTGAGTCTGAACTCCCATAAGCACATTGGTTATAGAACATCTATTCTAATCCTTTGGGCATAGGCCTTAAAGCAGTAGTGAACACATACTTGTTCAGGTTAACTCCGGCTTTTTATGCAAGAGCAGCCATGAAGTAATAGCTTCCACAGAAGCTAAAAGCCAAATTCTTCATAGAGAAGGTCTGTGACCTCAAGAAATTCCTAAAATGTATACAGTGCACATAAGATATTTTTGATGAGCTCTTCAATTTGAAATACTACATAAGTAATGATGCCAGCCAGTGCAGCCACTTGTTCTCGGGAAGTCACAGCCCTACACTTCAAAAGCTGAGAGCAACACATGAGGCCTGCTTAGTTCACAGGAGCTTTAGTCTCACAGCCTTTTGACATCATTTATTTTAAAATAAAAAGTAGGTTCCTAACCTACATACTATCAGTCATACACAAATTCAAGTAAACAAAACCACCGAAAACTCTAGAAAACAGTGTTAATCTTACACAGATCAAATCAAGAATGGGTTGCAAGAGGAGCAAATTATGCTCTCTATATTTCTGTAAAGAACTGTCTTGAATATACTCTGAAGAGGTTGTCTTCAAGGTATTTCAGTGAGAATTTAAAGGATATACCAACTAAAATCAAATCGTTTACTCTTAATGCACCTTACCAACTTCCTAATTTTGTTACATTTTAAAAGTACATTGGTTTTCCTTCATACTGCAAAGGCACTCAAAAACAAGAGAAAGGCATTAACATCTTGATGTTAGAATAACACAAGGTGCCTTTAAACACATTAAAGAAACTGGGAAAAGTTTTATTAGATACTGAGGACTATCATCATTTTATTACCTACTGAAACTCCACCATCCTGAGTAATCTATGAGTTGTCATCCTCCTGGAAGTATTACTTTTCCTTCTGAAGTATCTCAAAAGATCCCTAGTGAGCCACTGCAATTTTTCGCTTGCATCATCCACTTTGTAGGAATGAAGCTGAAGCAAAACTTTTCACTTTCTTTCTTCCTTCTCAGTTCCACTATCAAAAACATTGGGATTTTTTTATTAGCTATGCAAACATTATACTTCGTCATCTGTATTTCTAAGATTGGTGACAGAAGCTAAGGCCTACCAAATTGGTTTGCACATTCGCCTATCCCTACTTCTGGAGGATGGCATTCATTAGTCTATTCAGCATAAACCACCAAAGATATCAACAAATGCAGGGCAAATATTCCATAACATCTTTTGGTATGAGGTATCTACTGTTTTGCCTTATGTCTGTTTTCTAGAGCATCAACACAAGTTCTACAAAAGGAGGTCTTCAATTCATGTAACATAAAATGCAGAATTAAATATCAGATTTTTTTTGTCAACAGGTTATAATTAGCCGCAATTACTTTTAAGATGACCTTACGAATAGCAAAGCTGCAAATTCTCAAACTAATTTGGAGGTATTTCAATGCATTCCCTACATTTTTTTGGATCTCTCTGAAGAGACTAGGGTTTTGAGAAAGGTTTTCAATTGGCCGAAGAGCAGAAACTAAACTTTTCTGGGAAAACAACCACTTAATAATTTATTGTTTTGAGAATGTAAAACTACTCCAACCTTCATTTCCAAAGAAAGTTATTTCTAAAAGAATTGTTCCAATATAGAACTACCCCTAATGAAATTATTGTTAATTTTAATGCTTGGTATGCACTCCACAAGAACTGTGGGCTTTGGAGAAAGATCAATTTGAGTCAGCTTCTTCCTCACTCTCCAAACTTGTATAGGTAAGAGGCATTCAACAAAGAATTGTTACAGTAGTCCATAAAAAAAGTAACTACAACTGCCTAGAGGAAAAGTGGAATTAGAACAGAAGCTGGATCAACTAAACCAAACAAAAAATAGTTATGTGGTTATATACACAAGTGCATAAACAATTATTTGTGATATGTCTGAGAGGAAAGGACCTTTGAAGTTCAGTGTTCTGAAGTAAAAGGTGAAGAAGGGTATCTTTATTTACAAAAGCAGCACTGACACTGTATCAGTGTTCCTATGGTCCAGCAGCAGAAAGGAAAGTCCATTCATCAGGAGCTGCTGTCTAACTTCAAAGGGACACAGATGGGCTTTGCTCTATTAAAAACAAGCACAAAGCCAAATTCACACATTATCACTTCTTACAATTATATAAACATTGGTGCTCACCAGGAATAGTCGAATGTTACAGCACTCCAAAATGTGTATTCTTTTACCTAAGTTACACGTGAAGTTAAAACAACTCTGTACCAACTCACCAGTATTACAGCACCTTTACTGACGTTCAACACCTTGTGTTCAATTGTGCAACATTTGGATACTAAAACTATAATCTGAAGCAATATATAACACTACTATTAACACACCAACTCTCAGTGCTTCACACTGAATCTTAGAATAAGCCATATCTAGTTTTACTTTCAGTTCCCAAAAGGTGTTAGCTAAATCTTTGTACTGCTGCTTTCCACTAAAGCAACCTTGGTAACTGAAATGGAAGCCAGGCTTTAGAGCAGACACAGCCTCAGCATACAGCTGAAAAGCTCTGTCTTGATATTCCTGTTGGCCCCCATATCACATGTACATTAGCAAAGTTGGTTAAGCAGACTGACCAGACCTAGTGTAATTAGACAACTCCTCTACTTTACATGATGACATATTTTAATGTGCACAGTAATCTTGTTACAGCAATCCTTACTACTTCCATGTTCTTCTGGACAGATTTAGGGGACGAGAAAAAGCCACAAACCTATAACATACAACAAGTTGATAAAAAAAAGATAAGAGTGGAACAAAACAAAGGGATACTTTGTAGAAACCACAAAGAAAAATAAAACACCTGCTACTAGAAGTCTTAAAAGGTCTACTGCTGCCATTAATTTTGATGAAGAATGGATTTCCATTATAAATGTGCACACCTTTACTTTGCTACATAGAATTGCAAACTTATTCACACATAGCTACTGAAACAGAATTTACTTTTGTGATAGCACTTTAGAAGTAGAGATACTACCAACACGTGACTTAGAGCTAATCTACCACAAGCTTAATTTGGATTTACGGTTTCCTTTCAATTATCCTGTTCAGAAGGTTAACCCANTGACAGACAGACATAAACCAAAAAACCTAGGGAATGAAAAAAAAAAAAAAAAGAAAGGAAAAAAAAGGAAAGCAGGAATTTGTGCTCAGCATTTTTATAAAACAGCTCTGTTAAGACACACTTCTGTATCGGTGAACGCTTTAAACGCTGGCACACCCCAGAGCACATGTGTGCAAGCAGATACTGCCCAACATTTTGAGGTACAGCCAGAATACACTGATCACTTTTCTCCATGAAAGCTTGTTTTATTTTGGTTACTTTACAACTAAGGGCTCTGAAACGCAAAAACGGTTTCTCGCCAGTTTTTGGGACTCAGTATCATAATTTTCTATTCCCTAGCAGTTTAACTACATTAGAAAAGACTGGTCAACAAAACGAAGGTGTGGAATTCAGAAGGAAGCCCGAGACGCCCCAGGCAGAGCCCCTGCGGCCCAAGAAAGGGAAGGGGCACAGGAGTCACCCCAGGCCAGGACGCAAACCCAGGCGCCAGAGCACGCAGTCACCCCCAGACCCCAGCGGGGCGGCCGCGGCGAGGTCTCCGCAGGCTCCCGAAGCAAAAGGAGATGGAAAGCGGGCACCCCTCCTCCCCCCTCGCACGAGGCCACACGGAGAGCCGGGAGCGCCGGGTGGCCGCTGTCGGCCCTACTTCCCCCATTCTTCCCAGCTCCCACCGACCTGGAGACGGCCATGGCCGCCCGGAGCCGGGCCTGGCTGATGGCGGGCGGCGGGACGGGGGGGCCGGGGTGCTGCCCGGGCGGAGGGCGCTGGGCCTCGCTCGGGCCTGGGGCGCCGCACCCGGCCTCGGCCCCGCCGGCGATCCGCGGGCAGCGGCTGAGCGCGGCAGAGGCCGGAGGCGGTCGGAGTGTCGCTCCCCCAGGCGAGGCGGCGGCGGCGTGGGCGGGAGCGGCGAAGGACCCTCGGAGCGCGGGTTAAAGCCTCGATTCCCCCATCACCGGGGCGAAGCCCAATGCCTGGTTTTATATGAGCAGCCATCTTGTATTTATTCCCTTCCTCCATGAGAGCCGCTTCCTGATTGGCAAGGCCGCCCAGCCGCAGCCAATGGCGAGAGCGCTTCTAAGAGCCAGGAGGGCGGGAGCGCGCAGCGCCCGCACTGAGCAGGATCGGCCATGGAGCCCGCCGGGCCGGCTGGGGGGGCGCCGGCCTCTGCGGGGGTGTTCCATCTGCAGGGCGATGGGGGAGGCGAACTCAAAGGAGAGCGCCCCAATCCTGCACCCCGAGGGGACAAGAGGGCATGAAAACGCGGAGTAAACGCTTTTCCTTCCATGTCCAGTGGGTGGTGGCCCTTCTGCCCCGCCAACACGGGAGAGGGCGGCCAGTATTCGCCGAACCAACGCCGCAACCCCCTCTTGCCGAGGTCCGCCGCCCGTCGGCCATGCCCGGTGCCGCGGCGCGAAGTTACTGCCCGTGGGACTACAACTCCCGGCATGCCCTGCGCTGTCTCCTGGCTCGGTCGGGCGGCCCCGCCGTCCTTGCGGGCAGGCGGAGCTCTGTAGCCCCCGCAGTGAGGGGTGGTTGTAACACACCGGCGTGGTACCGCAGACGGATTTTGGCACACGACGGTGGGAATACGTAGGGATTTATAACCATCGCCAGGCAGCGACGGGGCGGCCGGCCCGGCCCCGTCACGGCGCCCCGTGACATTCTTTCCCGCTCTCTGCCGTCGCCCCGGCTGGGACGGTGGCCCGTCCTCCCAGCCCGGCGGGCCCCGGCGATGCTGAAAGATCTCTGGAATCCAGCCCGGCAGTGCCCGTTGTTCCGGGCAGGCACACCAGGCTCCCAAGTGCTCGCTATCAGCTTCCATCAGATCCAGATTAAGAAATTAGCCTTTGACTAATCATTTAAATTAATGGTCCCAGACTGGTACATAAAGTTAGCTGACGTATGTAGCCTTTCATGTGATAAGTTGGAAACAAAAGAATAGATTTTTTTTTTCTTGTGATGGCATAAACTTGGATAAACACATGAATTTGCATAGCGCTTTATGATAAAAGTTTTCCTCTGAAGCCCATTGTGGTGTGAGTGTTTCATACCCAACCCTTCTAGAGGGATTTCTGCTCACCCCAGCCTTTCTGGTTGGTCTCCCTCTCCTCGGAGAGTTAACTCTTCATGTATGGGCTCACTCATTCCATCCCCATAAGCACAACCAACATTCTAATGCTGTCTGCATTATCACTATCTTTTGACAGTTCTATAAAGACACTGGGATATTATGCTTCCATCTATCCTTATCCACACAGGTCCAGCCTATACTTCGGCCTTTCATAAAGCGTGCCCAGGTGCCACTTTCCTGCCTGGCTCTTCTCCTGTCCTTTGGTGGGGGCATGGTGGCAACTGGCATTCAAGTGGCCCCAAACACTGGCAATGTGAGTCAGCCTGAGGCCTCTCCAGTATGAGTGCAGCCAGAGCACAGCCAGAGCAAACCACAGACCTGTTTTTCAGTGGTAGAGGTGGGTTTTGTCACAGTGCTACACTCAACGACCCAGGTAATGCCTTTGCCTATCATTGCTCTGATGCAGTAACTACCTTTAAATACCTCAATATACCTTCTGTAGCTGAACACACACAGAAGTACAGTGGGTTTAGCTGGAGGCCAAGAGCCTCTTACCAGAGCACTCCAAAAACTAGCAACACCTTCCTTTCTGCCATCCCATGCCCTCGTGTTGCAGGTGCACCTGCCTGGGACCCTGACCATGATCCCAGGCCCATGTCTGCTTCTGTCCTGTGTGTGTACGTGTTTGACTTAGCTGTGTATGGGGAGGGAAGCAGGGAACTGGGGTAGGGAGCTGCAAGCAGCAGACTGAGGGCAGAGACATTTTCCTTGTATGTTTGATGCTGTTGACATGGATGTATAGCAAACATCCCTGACAGTATTTCTGTGTTTGTTTAGCCAGGAATCAGCAGCCATCCTGTCCTACTGTGGACATTATTGAAATGATCTTCAGGTGATATTTCCAATTCTAACATCCTATTTCCTCTTAGATTCCTTAAAAACAGTTTTAATAGCAGTCAAGGCAGAGGGCACATCAAACATGCAATAAATTTTGTTTTGAACAGCTCCTACCTGATAAAAATAAGTGCAGGGAAAATATTGTTGGTGGGTCATATGCACTGAGTACTTGCTGAAATGATGATAAACTGCACTTCCAGCAAAACAATCTGCAAAAGACAAAAAGAATGATCTATTATAGCGAGCATTCTGGACTCAAACACAATTCATTCGAGTATCACACCATATGCATTTGTATTTTGATGCGACATTTATGTAAAGCACATCATTACTTAACTATTCACTTGTGTCTTCTGCTCAATCCTTTCCATACACCCTATGAAAACTCATTCTTCTTTGTCCATGCATTTGTTCACCGGCGCTGTAAGTCACACCAATTCTGTTTGCTTTTTTTTTTTTGGACTTATTTTTCAAGGAGTACCTATACATTTCCTTCCTTCTTCTGTTAAAAGAATCCTCCCTGAAAATCTGTTTTGTGCCAGTATACTCTCTGCAACCTGCTCCTAAATTAAATAAAACTCAGTAATTTCACTCCTGCATTTCACTACTTCCTACATTCATCTCAACTGTTTTTAATTTGCTTTATTCCTCCTGCCAACTGTGTTCACCTGTGAACTCTTATTGCTTGGGCTGCAGATTCACAGTGACAGCAGCTCGGGTATGTGCCCTGTTGGCTGCCAGAGCCCAGGCAAAAAGTGGTGCAGCCTCCAAGTGCTCCAGCTGTGCAAATAGCAGATGACAGAAGCACTGTTTTTCAGGTGGAATCCCTCCTGATTAGACCTGACATAACATAATCTTTTACATGTTCTGGACTTTCAGAAGACTAACTACCAGTTAGTTTTCTGTGTCCTGAAGGTTTGTAGATTTGTATTGCTCATGATCACACCAGCCTCTCTGTAGTGGTAGGTATTACATTTGCTGCCTTCTAGTCTGATAAAAAAAGATTATTTTCATAATAGCTTGCATGTATTTTAGTGTCTATGTTATTTGATTTCCAAATTCCCTTGGAAATCTTGTCTGAAGACAAGCAAGTCTTAGAAGCTTGCCCCTGCTTAGCGGTTTGCTTAGACAACTTCTCTGCTGGTGTCTTAATCACTATCATTATTTTGATAATCTGGGGAAAAATTTCTCTGAGATACACTTATGCAGTATGAACTTATGCAGGTAAACCATGCAGGTTGTTTGCAACATATATTTCTTAATAAAGCTTTCTGTTCTGAGGTCTGCAAACTAACTAGATGTCTTGTAGACGATTTCTAACATTTAAACTTTAAAATTCTTATTTGTTTTTATATGTTTAACTGCTTCTTCTTCAAGTATTATTTTATCTTCCTTGTTTTTATTTGACATTTTATCTCTGTAGGTAGGCCACTCTTTACTTGTGTTGTTAAAATCAGAGTTCTGATTGCTGAGGGATTTTTGTTTCTTGAGTAATCTCGTGTTTCTTGCTAACTAATACTGTCTCTGGCTATTCTGCTTGATTTTTATTTAAAGGTGTATTTATTTTTTCACTAGTTTCTATGCCAACTCTCATGGCTTTAATTGTCTTATTTTTACTCCAAGCAGTGCTTTTAGTAGCTGCACGACCTTCTCAAAAGCCTCTTAATAAAAAGTCAACTTGTTCATGGCCTTCCTTTTAAATTCTTCACAATACATGGTGGTGGCTGGAGGCTGACTGATAGCTCTCGTAGTTTAAAAACACCTCAGATACCAATGAAATGCTGGATTCTGAGAGATAAATCAGGGCAAAGCATTGCCACCCACAACACGCTGTAGCAACATTTCTGAAAAATATTTGATGGGCTTCAATTTCTCAACATCAAATAGGATTGTAATAACCACTAGGTAGTGAAGGTCACCAACATCTAAAAGATTGTCAATGTCACCAGAGCTGTGTAATTATCTCATTAGATTTCATTACCTCTGATCATATTTAACATTGTCAATTTGAGACAATTTTCCTGAATGTGAGGCTCGTGATAGGACAAATAGAGAGGGAAAACTTGTGATTCTCTTCTTGTGATTTTCTGCTCTCAGGGATTTTATCTCATCAGATGGCACAGACTTGTTCAGAAGTGTTGCATCTTCATTTTAAACAGATATTCTGTACAACGGATCAACCTTGTTGTACAAAGTTGTACAACCACCTTGTTTTTGTTAGCCACGGACTCTAATTTCTTCAGCATTTAATTCCATGATGATAAACTTCCCATTTTCTAACAGCTCTACTTTCCACCTTATCTCATAACACATGAAGACATAAATTACTAATAGCCTTTGGAAACCTTGTATGTACAAAAACTGTATGTTTCTTAGTTTTGTCTAGCAGTTATCCATGCTATCCTAAGTTAAATAAATATTTTATACTTTTGGTAGTTTATTGTTCCTGTGGCATTTTTAGGAAATGGTATTATCTATCCAGTGCGTACAGTTGGTCTTTTTTTCAAACAAGCTGTTATGTTTACATTTAAAGGCTCCCTCTTTTGACCTCTCTGTTCATGGAACTACACCACTTTCTATGTCAAGAATATAACTAAAGTAAATTTACATTCAGTAAATTAACTTAATACTGAAGAATTAAGGGATTAACAGCAATAACTTCCATGGACAATTGCATCTTTATACCTGCTCTCTCACTGATATTTATGATAGCAGAAATCTCCTTTTATACATAGAAATATATATATGTATATATTTACTGTTTATAATGCACATATACCTACATTTATATATAGATATACATGCATATATACACATATAAAAAAATGAATTTAGTATTTCATATTCAGAAAGAAAACTGAAGGGGAGAAAAAGCTCATGTCAAGTATCTAATTGGGCTTGTTTGGATCAAGGTAACAGACATAAAGGAGCCAGTCAGAGACAAAGAGAAAGGGAAATAATGAGGTCAAACTCTTCCTATAAGTGTGCAGGCCTTTCTACATAGTCCTGTGAAAAAATGCAACATGGAAATAACATGGGAGAAGCAGCTAGAGACCTTTTATTAAGTTTTTCTATTATCTAAAGTTGTGTGGTTTTAAGGGCTTTTTTCTATATTTAATTTCAGTAGTCTGATTGTTCTTTATTTTTTCATGATCTAATGCAAGAGGGACATTAGTCTGTGCAGTTAAATAAGCAAAAGTGCATATAATTCCAGTGTGCACAAACTGAATACAAAGAGCATAAATAGAAAAGCACCTCTGTCATCAGGGACATAAGGATTCAGAAGCACACTATAATGCTGAATAAACAAGGCCAGAGGTTTCACATCTAGTCCAGCTCTTTCCAAAAGCTGTTGCTTTTCAAAGATAAAAAAGAAAGCTAATCTGTGGCCATCATCACAAGTTCTGCAGCAGTTAATGAATTTAAATTAGATTTAAAAACAAGTCTGGTGCACGTACCCTTTGCTCTCTATATATTTTAACTCCTATATTTAAGTGATAGAAATAAATAACTGTTTATCTTTTACTTTTATTTGCAAATATTGTTTATCAGAATATATTTTAGGTCTATGAAAGATTTCCAGCATGTAGTGTGAATATCAGAATTTACCATTTACTGTATACCAGAATTGCTATTAAATATCTACAACATGATGTTGATACCAGGATGGTATTATCTTTTCATCTGAAGTGTGCAGACAAGGATCAGTCAGCTCTAGCATTTGGATATACCAGTTTATACTTTTTTTAAAAATTTGCTTTGTACATCTCAAACATGGACTGAGGATAACAGATATTAACAGTAGTTTGAGCTCTGTTTTCTTCTCCTAAAAGAGTTAATTTTGTTTTATGGACTTTTGTTTGGTAGTATAACTCTGAAAGTAAAAACTTCTTTCTGTTTATGTTAGAAGAGGCCCTTTGAAGGACTACATGGGGAACATCCTCATCTGTAACAACTTTATCAGGTTTATCTATGTTGAGAGTTCTTTCATCTTCCTGCGTGGAACATTCAGTCCTGAGTGTTCCTCATAAAGGAATAAATGTGTCCTGTTTTGATTATGTATTGTATTGACTTCTTGTTGTACTTCTTAGAGAGTTACTTCAGATTTGTTTGTTACACTTCAACTAATTTGTAACTGTAAGTTTTGTGTGATGGGTACAGTAATAGCAACATTATAGTGTGTTTATATGCTGTCCTGAAAGTGTGAGATAAGAGGTATGTACCTGTAATAGACAAATTGAATTTTATTCATGGATTTCTCAAATGATGGGATTCTTGATACCCAGTAAAAACTGAGCTTGTTTTCAATGTGGAATAGGTTTGTGGAGTAGTTTCTTACTTGACTGTCTGAAATTCTCATTGGATTCTATAGGGAATATCGTCAGGATGTTATACTACACATACACTGGATTTAAAGCTTAGAGAGAAGCCTTAATTAGTTTTAAGATCCCACATGACTTTACTGTAGGATTAGAGGTCTGAGTGCTCCTGTATTTTTTTGATAACTGTTATTTACATCAGCTCACACAGAGCCACATGCATAGCTTAGAAGGCCCAGATAAGAAGTTACCAGGAACTCCTCCTCCAGCATGTGCCCTCTTTTTATACCCAGTAATCTTTCAGCAGCTTTTTACATGTGCACCTTTTGCCCATTTCTTCCCTCACACTGGTGACTCTTTCCCCCAATGCTTAAACTTTCATTTTCCCTCCTTCTTCACTTTTCTTTTTTAAAACATTTCTTTTCCTGTCCTTCCCCCGCAACCCCTGCCTTGTCTTCTCATCTAAGGAGGACAAAGAATCAAGTTGTTTCCTCACCTGGTTCGTTTTTGTCATCTATTTTTCTGGCTTCCCATCAGAGGAAGAAAGGGAGCTGCTGGTTTGGTAATTGCTGTCCACTGAAACCAGTATGGCACAGTCTGCTGATTACTGAGCAAGTAATAGTCAGCCTGGAGAAGAAATAAGCTCTAGTGGTTGGTGACAGCATAGAAGCTATTGCTTTTTGTTTGCACACACATTTTAAATAAACTGCTCTTCACAGCAGCCAAGGATTCATATCTCCTTGCTAAACCCAAGATGGGGGATACCTTCCTTCTTTTCTCAGCACTGAGCAGGTTCTTAGGCCACAAATGACCTTTGAGTGCCTGCATTTCATAAAACATTTTAAGAAAGAATTGATCTTCTTTGAGAAGATGCTGCTCAGGTCATTGAACTGCTGGTCCTGGCACACTGGTTGTAGTAGTGCACCCCCAGAGGCAAATGAACAGGGAAGGATCCCAATTACACTTGTGGCTCCTTCAAGGTCATTTACCTTTCGCCTCAGCTGAGAGAAAAAACTATCACATGCAAACCTTCCTAGCCCTTTTATAGGTAACGTTCTTCACACAAAAGACTGAACGCTGTACATTGTAGATTTCTACATATAAATTTAGTTGTATCCTTGTGTATCTGGTTTTCTGTTGGAGATGACCTATTCTTTTCCAAAGCCATTCTTGGGAATCACCTTCTGCACACAGCTCATGCGAGCTTTCAGTGTTTTCCAGGAATCACCTGAACATTTTCTAACTCATATCATAGCTCAGGGCAAGCTGGCATGAAGGCTTCACCATCTGATAAAAATCCAATGAAAACATGACTTCAGGACAACAACAGAAAAGAAGTTTTCTGAGAGTTGAGTTCAACAGTTATATATATTAGAACTGTTACAACTTCGTGAAATAATTTTGTGCTCAATCTGGATTTTCTGTATTCTTGTGGTTTTTTTCAAAATTTCACAGTCAAAGCAGTGGGAAACTACTGCCTACAACACTATCTGGCTTTTTATGCTCTGTGATACAACAAAAGCTAGTTCTATGTTTGCTGAGAACATACGCAAAAGAAACCAGCAAAATTTTATAACCTTCTCGTGCAACTGTCAAATAAATAAAAGTATTGTGTTTTATTTATGAGTGCTGCTGTAATACAACATTCCCTTAAAAAAAAAGAACCATTTAATTTAATTTCATTCTCTACCACGTGAATTTAATTAGCAATTAAATAGTTCAGATGTGAATATACAGTGATGAACCAACTGTGGAATTTGAGATAAATGTCAGCTGGAATTCGTAATGTATTATGTGGGCTTAGTTCTGCATAATTCCATTCGGAACAATAGGGTGGAAAGCCTTATCCTAAATTATAAAGAAATAAATAAACAAACAAAACTATTTCTATTTTCATATAGTCCTCTGAAAACCACTTGTGGAAACATCATGTCTAACAATATTATCTGAAGACAGCCATTCAACATAGGTGGCAAAGTGATGTTTATTTTGTCAGATAACAGAACTGCACCACCTGGTTGTTTTGCATCTGAACCATCAAAGGGTCCTGCAGGAACTGACAAGGGCTGGTAAGAGCTGCTCCTGATCCTAACTTCTTATGCCACATTTCTTCTTCAGTGAGCTTTCCAGTGCACCAGCTTTTCAGCTCTCCAGTCTGAAGTAGCAAAGGATTGACTGTAGGGTCACTGTGGTCCTAAGTAACAAATCCCAAAACAAAATACAAAGGGCAAACGCTTGCTGCTCTTTATTCACTTAATGAATACTGCATACATAGTGGAAAAAAAACCTCAAATGCTTGTAATATCAGTCTGTAATTATTGGGTCCCTGCTGGAGAATGCCAGCAGGCGTTTTTTTGTTGATTTTTTAAAAGGATCTAGCAGTGTAGTAGCCCATCTTGAAGATCTTTCTTGCTTCCAAATAAAGAAGTTTTGATAAAGATTCTCATCTTACAGCTCAATTTAAAAAAAAAAAAAAAGAAAAAAAAGGCAAGTGAAGGAACAAATGCCTTTTCCCAGCATTTAGTGTTCAGTTCCACAACCAGTTTATATAGACAGAGCTTCATTCCTGAGACCACATGAATGAAGCTCACCATCGGATTTGATGGCAAATACAATTTAATGGGAAATACAAAGCTGCTGTGAAAATGAGGAAACTATTTACTTTGTACAATGAACAAAGCCGAAGTTGTTCTACCAGCTGCACGGCAATGAAGCATTTGCAGTTTGAATTTATATCCATGAAGTCCTTTGACTAGGGAACTGTTTGCATGTGTTACAAAACAACAGATACAAGATACTCCAATCTAGTTCTTATTTAGTACAGAACCACAAATTCAGAAATCTGGGATTTATGCTGCCACTAAAAGGCAAAAAAAAAAAACTTTCTGGGTTTTGGCTACAAATGCTTTTTTTCCCCAGTTTTCCAGTGTATACCTACATCCTCTTGCTCTCTTGCTTGATGCTTTAAAGCTTTTCTTTTAAGGCAGTGTCTTAACTGTATAACTTAAGTAGCTTGCATTCAATTGTTTATTTTAATGTAATGGTCTAGCTTTATCCTTATTTATTGTGATGCCTTTCAAGTATTACTTCATTAAAATGTACTAATAATGAAAAATGTAGGTATTTTAATTTACCTAAGTATTATAGTAATACTGCTTTCCATCCTATGGAATGATTTCTCTATCCATAGTAGGAGCTATTGGTGCTACTGTGCGGCTGCTGGTACAAATTCAGTTACTGTTTGTTGCACTACCTTTGTGAGAGCCACAGGCAGTTCAGGAGACTGTTCAATACATGACTCTTAAAAGGAGTTCACCTGAAGAAGTAAGTTTTCTGTTCTGATTACACTGCTCTGCTGTAAGAAGAAACTAGTAAAAAACAGAACTGTGGAGTAGGACAGATATGACTGACAAACGAGGAGGTGTAAGTACATAGGCACCAGTGCCCTTGGCCAGTCGAGACAGTGAAGGTGACATACATGACCTACCTTCCTTAGATTTGTTGCTGAGAAACTGGTGAAATTTACCTGCAGTGGGCTATTCTGAAACATAGACAACCTAAGGGATCAGGAAAAAAATACACAATCAGGATGAGATATTCCAATTACTGAAAAGCAAGTTTGACATTTAGAATAATCAAATTCCACGTGTTTACATGTTCTTAGCAATCTGGGAAGAATTCTGCTATGAAAAAGAACACAACTAGGTCAGTTCAGTGGATGGTGCAGGTAATATGGAAGTAAATTGTGGTGCTGCAGTGACTGCTAGCAGTAATTCCAACTTCTGTTTTCAAATTAAAGGATGAACTGGACATAACGTGGCTTCATTCATTTCTAAGTAATTTCCCTATAATTTCAGTGCTAGTCTACCTGATAGTGCAGTGTTTTACTATGCATCTGGAAATCAAATATATTTTAAATAACTGTAAAACAAAGAATAAACACAATCACTCAAAGTTTTTTGTTTTAAGGGGTTGTTTGTTTCACGGTTGCGATTTTACTAAAAGGAAGGACTGCTTGAATTCCATGTGTACAGAGACATTGTCTCCAGTGACACTTAACAAATACAGCCTAATAAAGAACCAAATATCAGTAGAAGCTAATCTTACAATAGAGACCTGTTCTGTACTACTGAAATTTTCATTTAACTAGGTTGCTTTAAAAAAAATTGGTCCACATACAAAATAAAATGGGTAAAAGCAATTCTAAGTGGAGCAAACATTGTCCTTTTTATTCAGTTCCAGCTGTAGTGGTCTCTTGGCGGTAAATCGTAATGTGATCTCTCATCCTCTTCAGGTCTACAGTCTAGTGGCAGACCATAATTGTAATCAACTGTTACAACTGGTAATCTTTTACTGTGTTCCATGCTTCTGGTAGTTTCACCCTGAAAAGGCTTTCTTTCATAGTCTCTTGAACTATCTTCTTGGTGTACGGATGAAGATGAGTGCACTGTTCGTGAAGAGTATGGTGCAAATCTGCTTTTTCCTCTATTAAATTCCTCTGAGGGATGCACTCTCCTATTGTCTTCAGGACAATGTGGCCGATTACTGCAAGAACAAATATGAACAGTGAAATTCTTAGAAAGAAACCAGTTGATTTATTGTTGATGGCCACCACTAGAAATTAACTGTGTCTAACACTGAAAGAACAATTCAAATCCTCATTCATGGTTTTACCCTCTGAAATTAAAATCCTCTCTATGGATATTGCAAACTTGTTTGTATTAATTTTTCCAATTCTAGTGATTAAAATTACAGCTCTTTATAGTAAGTAATTCTACTAGAGGAAGTTTTGTTTCAAGTGCTGTTTACAATTAAAATTACCTGTATACTGAGGATATCTTCACCTAGGATAAAGGTAGGATATCTTTATCCTACCTTTGTGTTTTTTTCCTATGTCCATGTTTTCATTTTTGTGTACAATATGTAGCAATAGCTCTCTAGTACATAGTCTCAATGGGCAGTAATATACCTTGGAAAATATTTTAATTATTAATTCTTCTGCAACAGAAGACTCACTCTCCAATAAAATACATATGGAATGATCTAAAAATCCAGATACTGTGTGTATATATATATATATACACACACACACGTATGTGTATATATATATTTTTCAATTCTCTTCACTCTCAAATGCCTTCTTTACTTGGTAAAGTAAGTAGTGTATAAAGCCAATTCAAAACAATCTTTAAAATTTTAAAATCTTCTCCCTTACTGAACCATAGATTCACTTAGACTGGAAAGGATCTCTAGAAGTACCTAGAGTCACTCAAACTAAGTCTCATTAGATGAGTTTGTACAGGGGCTATGTCCATTCTTAAAGGATGTGGTATGGTGGCTCTGGGCAACCCAGTTCAGTGTCTGACCATCCCACACAGCAAAATCCCTCAGCTCATTGTACATAGTGCTTAAGAGTTAAATATGGCATCTGTGTTTTGCTTTCTTGCTTACTGATACTTGATTTTCATATTATGTAGTTATTAGCTTGAACTGTGCTTGTCATGTCAATGATTATGTCAGGGATTCACACAACGATAACACTCAAAACTCAATGTCAATGGACAAATTAGTCACATTGTTTGCTCAGTGCTCAGATCCAATGGATTAAACTGCATTTAAGCAAAAGTATTAACACAAGTTTTTACACTGTGCAGTTAATTTGTATTTTTTAGCTGGGAAACAGGGAGTGTAATGCTACAAAGGTAAGTCAGAAAACAATGTATGATATCTGATACTTACCTGTAATTTCTGTTAAAGTCATCATTATCAGACCCATAATCTCTGTGAAATGAAGGAGATGAGGAGAAATGAGGTTCTGGTACATTTTCATGGGAAGGAAAGGACTGACTTCTGCAAATAACCAAAAGAATTGCATGTTAAGAAGACTGACAACAGTTGTAAGATTTGGAAAACAAATACGCAACAAATGAAATAAAGTATTTCTTCTTTTAAGAAAGATTACTTAAAATGTTAATAAAAACTGTAATAACTGTATTAATTTAATACCTCAAAATCATACACTTCACTGTAATAACATCCTCTGTTTTAGCTGTACAATGGAACAAATAAATATAAATAAAGCCAATAAATACAATAAGTCCAATAAATACACTCTGCAATATTAGAAGTATTCTGAAATACGTCAGAACCCAATCGGTTTACTAGTAAGTGAAATATATATTTGTGAGAATATAATGCAAGTTCTGAAGTATATTTCTAACAAATTATTAATTCATGGAATAAACAAAGGCTAATCAAACTTCCTTGTAGCACTCCTGTTTATCTGTGTTTGGCTGAGAGCATAAATAAAATTGCAAATCCTTTTCTGTCCAGAGGATGTCTTTTTAAATATAAGTTTATGTACAAAACAAAGTGGGACAAGAGTTTTGTTTCAAGCTGACTAAAAGGCAAAGGAAACACAAATTTTAAAGAAGCACAACCTTCTAATTAAGGAAGCACTGGCTTTTGAAGCTGCAACACTTCAGCTTGCATCAAACCCTTCCCTATGTCAAAATAAGAAAAGTTAATGAACTGTTCATTTATATAGTAAAAGGATGATTGATTTTAAAATAATCTAATTAAATTAATTTAATTTTAAATTTAAGTTAAAACTGCCAAGGTTTACACTTCTCTTCTCTAATTCTATTCGTACAGCTCAAGGATGCTTTACCTGTCTGAACACCATTCACGTGGCAAGTCATTGTGACCTAGATGATCATGAAAAGGTCTTGGCCTTTGTCTGTGCCCTTTATTACCATAATCAAAATCTTTTGATTGAGTCTGTTCCTGTAAGCCATTATAAGGCTGAGGGTCATGAAGAGGTCTGCACCTTTGTCCAGGACCTTTATTATCATAATCTTTCAGATGCATCCCTGTTTTTAAGTCATTGCGAGGCTGGTGATCATTAAAAGGTCTCAACCTCTGTCCACGACCCCTCTTAACAAATTCAAAATCACCCAATTGCATCTGTGTCTGCAAGCCATCATGTGACTCGTAGTCATGGAAGTATCTTAGTCTTTGGCCAGGACCTCTACTGCCAGAATCCAATTCTTTTAACTGCATTTGAGTCTGAAATTCATCATGAGATTGGTGGTCATGGAACAGTTTTCGCCTCTGGCCACAGCTTCTGCCACTGAAATCAAAATCCTTTGACTGTCTATCTTCCCGCAAATCATTAGGAGACGGATGGTCAGGAAAGGATCTCTGCCTTTGCTCCCGGCCTCTGCTGAAGTCGAAAGACTGTCTGTCTGCTTGCAAATCATCATGAAACTGGTGTCCATGAAAAGGTCTCAAACTCTGTCCATGGCCCTTGTTGCTCAAGTCTAGGTCCTTCAGCTGCGTGTCTTCTTGATAATCATCATAAAACTGCTGATCAGTAAAGGCTCTTTGTTCTGGTCCCCTATTGTAGTCCCAATTTCTCATCTGCACTGATGCTCTTAATTCATCCTGAGTTTGATGGTCCTGAAATGGTCTTCGTCTTTGTCCAGGCCCTTTATTAATGAAGTCAAAATCTCGCAACTGCATCTGTCCTTGCAAATCATTGTGAGAGTGGTCATCATAAATTCTTAATCTTTTCCCAGACCTGTTAAGAAGTATTGAATATCATACTTAAAAGTGCTACAAGTCATTAATGAAAACAATTCCTTTTTAACCAAGAAATTACATGAAAGACATTGCAAATATGAAGGTATCAAAATTATTAATAATAATCCAAATTGTATGTAAGATTATAAAACCTTCAGTGTTAAAGCAGAAGCTGTGAAAAACATTCAATTGTAATACTATAGTACTTGTTTAACAGGCAAAACCAGTGATTCCAAAGTAATTAAAAATAATTGCAGATTATTGTAGAATAATGAAGAAGGGCAAAGTAAAACTGAATTTTCCTAAGTGAACTAATTACTTACAGATTTCTAACAGCATACATTCCCTTTCTTACCCTTATATTGTCGCTGTTTTGTCAAGTTCTGCAAATACATTTTACATGAGTAGGCTATATTAATAAAATCTCTTTTGGGTGTCTATAAGAAACAATTCTTTTTCCTTTTGTTTTTTTTGTGGGTTTTTTTTTTTGGTTGGTTGTTTTTTTGTTTTGTTTTGAATTCCATTTTTCAGCCTATTACCCCTGAAAATCTTCATTTGGGAACCGCTCTACAGATCCTTCCATTGCATGTGGTGGTGGGATAATGTCTTCATCTGCATCCCATACATCCATTCCAAGGTTACTAAGAGGAGAAAAAAAAATCTCACACAAGCTTCCTTTTTTAAAGCATACTACTGACAGAAAAAACCCACTCCCATAAAATTCTTCAGTTCTGAATGACAGAAATTTTATGTTAAGTAAAACTTACAGACAACTCAGAAAATATTAATCCTGTAAATTTTTTTTAAAAAATCTGACTTGAGTCCAACTTAATCCTGCACTAAGAAACAATAAGAGCAAAGCAAAGGACCTTCAATTAATCTAAAAAGAAACAAATCACTCATGTATTAATTTTAAAATCCATTTACTGCTACAAGGCATCATTGGCACCAGTACCTAGGGAAGACATAAAGGTTGGCTGTTCTTAGGGGAAGATGATAATCATAATAGTCTAAAACATCAGAAATACAACTACTGTGAACAGAGGGGTCGAGAACAATGTTCCACCTTCCTGTATTTTTTTAGTCTTAAAAACGTTCTACTATTTTTTTTAGTATCTTGTTCTACAGTGCCAACAACAGCACACAGATCACAGAGCTTACAAAGACATCTTTGCAGTGGCTTCTTTCAGCTTCTGAGAGAATACAGACTCAATACACTTGTCACAGTATGACAAAAGCACAACAATGTTCAGTAGTAGTGGTCAGATTAAAAATGATCTTTCAAACCATATACTTTCAAAAGATGAACAAAGTACACTGCACTTCATATTATTCATCTGAGAAAACACAAACAACTACACATATATTTTACATCTATATGCAGTTTCATATTAAAGGTTTAAGAGGGAATTAATTTTGGCTCAGGACTGGAAGTGAACTTTTTAAAATGCCAGGAGACATACTGGAAAACCTTAAGCATACGACTAAAAGCTTCTGTTTACCTTCGCATCGGCTGTGTCCTGAGATCTGTGAGATACACAAGGCCATCCATGCGATGACCTCTGGCATCGCCAAAAGCTAAAGAAAAAAAAGAAAATACAGTCTAATGATATGTGGTCAAACTGAGCCATGAAAATGTGAAAGGCAAGTTTCTGTTCCCCATGAGATGCTGAATTTCAAACAATTCCAACTTGGTATTAAATATTTCAGCAAGCTGGCATCATTGCAATATTTCTTAAAAAGACCCCTGAAACTGGTAGTGGTAGCAAGCTATGACTGAAAACTCTTTCAAGTAAAAATAAAAAACTTAAGCAGCTAAAACATACTCCTCTCATGCTGTCAATTTGCTATTGCTCAAGTCTTACCTGGAATAGAATCAATAGTCAACTATAAAATCTCTATAAGCCAGCACATGAAATTACTGAAAAGATACTAAAACAGAATTGTAGTATTTGTGAGTTTTTAGTAATTGTGAAGTACAACCTGACATGTGCCTTCGTTCAAAATATATACCTACCCTGAATTGCTGCCTCTGGATCCCAGCCTTCAACATCTATAAGATACCTGAAGAAAAATATGACTCTGTTATTATCCCAAAGGGAATACAGAGTTAAAATAAGGATGCTGCTTTTTGTAAAGAATGATTTCTGCTTTCATACAGCCTTACCTACATATAAGATAGCCAGTCCTATTAATTCCGTTGGTACAGTGCACGCCAATGAGTTTCTCTATCAAAAGAGGAAAGAGTCTTTAATAGTTCAGAAAGTGAAATTAATAGAAAGCTAGCATAATACAAAAAAAATCTCTGCTTTTCTAGCAAAGGAATGATAACTAATGCGTGCTATTTACAAATTCTACTGTCATGCCTGTAAAACAAGAGACTAGGGCTAGATTTTTGAAGAAAAACGATCATCAGAAGAACAAAATTTTGACAGAGGCAGTTGAAACAGGACATTGATAACTCCTGAATGACATAAAATATAACTGAGACAAAATATAAGTGTTTGCCACAAATCATGACAGTCAAATTGCCACATAAGTTCATTACAAGTTGATGTCCTAACAACTCAAACTCTGAAAAACTCACACCTTCTTAAAAAGTATTTGTAGAAAGAACTCTGAGATGTTTAGATTATCTAAAACAGAGGCCAAATTACGAGAAGTAAAGTTCTCTCAAGTCAGAAGTTACATAAGCTCTGCCAAAATGCCCTTACAAGCTGTAACTGCAGGTCAACATCCAGTAACAAATCAAGAATTGATTCTCTCAAGACCAGATTCAGATACACACTTTCTTTGTCACACAAAAAAGCATTAGATCCAAACCAAAAGAGAACTAATAATCACCAAGTAATTTCCTTAGGCCAAAAAAGAGCAAAGGAAGATCATACAAATTAACTTCCCAAGCAAGGACAAAGGCTTTTTCTTACACATTTTCATTTTCCCAGTAATTCTAATTCAGGCTCTCATATCTGAAATTTACGTCAGAACTTTTCCACAAAACAGTTGATCATCCACAGCAAGACCCTGATTATGCTTTGCAGTAAAAACTGTATCCACTTGGGCAGTTAATATCTCTACCTTCTCAAAGAGAATGCCAAAGGAACCACAGCAAATATCATGAAAAGGCCTGAAAGAATGGTCCACCATTATTGGATAAACAAACAGGTAAAAGCTGCCTACAAAGAATCAATACCAAAAGAAGTAGGAAGTATAAAGCTACAAACACACTAATTTATTGTCACAAAAAGCACCTTATCCAATCTCAGCAAGAACTGTCCTGTTGCACAGACACTGAAACAGCAGCACAGCCACACTGTGGAAACACTGACACCGGGTCTGTTATCAGATTTTCAAGAACTGTTCAGATCTGAGGACAATAATGGACTCATAAGTCAAAAGAACACTCTATCAGACAAAATGGACTGAAGCTGCTCACACATATCAGTGCCCAGTGCCATCAGAGACCCAGTGCTATTTAAAACATCCATCAAGGGCTGGCAGCTACAACACTCAGCGGATGGTAAACAATCTGGGTCAGACAGAGCAAGGCCTTGCTGCAGTTACTCTGACACATAACATAAATGTAACACTATTAGGAAGGGCATTTAAATTACCAGTCATTTTTGAAAAAAAATGTTTTGATTAAAAAAAAGATACGTAGTGGTTTACATAATGGATCTTATTATGATAATAAAGTGGAAAGTGCTGTAGAAAGTCTGAGATCCCTGGTGTCATAAACTTTATTGAATACTGAAATTATTAAATGACACAGTTAGTAGTGAAATAAAATTTTGGTGAGGTTTTTTTTTTTTTAACAGCATAGGATGCTGATATTTACCATTTCCTGCATTTTCCCAAAGGAATTTTCTGACCCACTTTTTGAACTGTAGGATAGTAGCATTATCAGGAACTTCCAACCCAACAGTATAAAGTTTCTTATACTGTACACTTTTAGGTAAATCCTAACAAAAAAAGAAAAAAGCAATGGTAAAAATTACTGAAGTCATGCAACAAGAAACCTTAAGCAGTATCTAACATAATGACAATGTAAACTAGCTGTTCAAATCCTGAATAGAAACTGAAAATAATCTTGACATAATTGTATAGAGATACACTCTCAGAAACTACCAGTAACATTTCTACATTAAAGGCGATCTCAGACAAGGAACAGTTCCTACACAGATTTATTTATCCCTGCTAATATAAGGCTGCACATTAACTAAGGGAGCAGTTTCTTTAGAATTCCATTCTAACCCATGTTACAACTATTAGCAGTACTTGTCCCTCCTACCCACAATCATGTATATACTCACAAATTCACTCCCTTAATGCCTAGAGCCCATGTGCATTCATAGATTTGCATTCTGTTATAACACTGCCATTTATTCTCCTTTTCAACAGGAGGCTGATTAATCACAATTGTTTGAACCACCCAGGCAAAAACTTTTAAACTGATCAAGTAGTTTAAAAATGTACACCTTCTTAAGTGGATTCCACTGAGGATCAGTAAAAAGAACCACCTAGGAATAAATGAGAATATCTTCAGGACACAGGTATAACTCTTCTGCACTTTTTGCGCAGTGCCTGGCACTGAAGTCTTCATCCATTACTGAGTTACCATAATTCTAATACACCATAAATGCAACTACCTGGGAGAATGAGCTATTTCCTCTGTGATAAAACATTTATTTTTTATTGGAGACATAAAATTAGTCTAGATAACCTGTCTACTCCAATTCAAGGTAAGCAAATGTGTAAACACTTTAAAACAAAAGTTGCAGTAAGTATTTTACATTTTTATTAGGCTTTTGTTACCTTAACTTCATAGTATCGCGTGGTATATGTTAAATCAATAATTAATCCAAGCTCCACATTTAGGGCTTTCATTGCAGCAATTAAGTCTTTTGGTGTAAATTTCTGGGTTGGAGTAAGCCTCTGGTTAATGGCCTAAAATTAACAAAGAAAATAGAAAATAAGTATTTTCTTTTTATGTTCTAATAATAAGACCTTTGTAATATTCAGGTATTTTAATTAGTACTAGGAAACATCAATATTTAAAAGAGTGTTTAATTATCAGAACCACATCCGTGTATTATACATGTAAGAGGAATCAAAAAGAAAGCAAAAATTTATGTATTCCTATTTAGATGAAAATGCAAGACAATGTGAGCATTTCTGCTTGTACAGTGTTAACAAACATTATTAAAATTAGCTCTAATTTGATAGACACAAAAATTCTGAAAAATGCAGCATGTATATATTGATTTTTATTTAACTAAACACACTAAAAAGCAAAATACTACAATCTACTTCCCCCAAACAAATTTTGTCCTGCACTGTAACTCAAAACTCAAAGTGTATTTCACATAAAACCTAAGAAATTGAGATATCAGAGTTCGTTTCTAAAGGTTTAACTTTCTTCCCACAAATGCTGTGCAGACTTTTTATCTCTCCTTCATCTTTTGACAGAGTGTACTTGCATATAATTTAGCACTGGGGAATATTAAATAAGACTAAGTATCGTGACTAAGAAAGCTGTGTGTTGGTGGATAATGAATAATTCATTTCATTTGATAAACAGTGAGAAAAATGTTTACTCACCCTATTGTAGCTGTGGTTTTTGAAATGTGTTTCATACTTTAGGTATGAAAATGCCTCATATACTCAAGACTGGATTTTCTCTGAACAGTGCACTTGTCCATTGTGAGAGCCTTTTGACACAGGCTCAGCCAGAACCAATAAAGACAGTGGCAAAAGATGCAGCAGCCTCAACCACCTGTCAGTTCCTTTGTCAACAAGAAATTCAAGCAGACTAGACTCAGAACTATTGGAAAGGAAGGCAGCCACAGACCACATACTTCTTAGAACCACAGATGCTATAGGGTAACTAACCATTTCTTGTTTTGACTGTACAGATTCTAATGTAAAATGCTAGCAAGCACTTGTCTCCAGTCTGGAAACAGAGACAGAGAACCGAAGTAAAGAATAAACAGGGCAGTCATATCAAAGCTGGTATGCGATTAGGAAGCTTGAGCTGAAAGGAGGAGGATAGAAACGATGTAATAAAGCAAGTCCTATGTATTTCAGACACCAGTGCATTGCTGAAAAAAGTAGATGTTGTAGAAATTTAAACAAAATGAACCTCAGTCAGTTATGTCACTGCTACTCAGCAGTGACTCTTAGTAGAATCAGAAACTGAACTTAACAACCTTGAGGTGACAAAGGTGAATCTGCAAAAGGTCTATGGTAGACCATTAAAGAATTTTTATTCTATGACATGACAGAAACTGAAGAGGAATGTAATTTACAAAAATAAGGTATCTCCAAACATATTGACTGAGTAGACAGTTAAATGTGTTACAAAACACTATGTTTTGAAAGGCTCATTGGAATTTTCTCAAAAACTCCTGCCAAGTATTCAGTAGTTTAGGTGTTTAATAGGGCTTTGAGAATGCAAAAAATCTGAACCAATTCTAAAGATCCTCCTAATGGCATGGGAAAGAACTTGCCCAATTCTTACTACACTACAATGTTACTGTTAGCATTATAATGGTGATGCGAAAGGAAAGACAGAAAATCCTTTGAAGTAAACAGAAAAGTAAAAAGAAAAAATCTTTACTAACAGCACATCTACCAGGACAACAACCCTTTATCTTCAAATACTGAAAATATGTTGTCGCCTTTCAGGAAAAATCACCAATCATCAAGTTCCCAATACACAGCAAAGAAGAAAACTGCTGCATATTTACAAAGTCTGTTCCACCAATTTAATAAATAATAGGACTTCCAACAACCTATAACCAATCAGGTCTTCAGCATTTTCAGACACATTTACTGACCACCTCTGCAAAGACATCACAGTCTAGCCAGTTACACATTTCATGTGTATTCTGCTACAAACTCCATGACTTTCAAGTACACAGTCCCTAGCAGACTTGTCATTTCTCTGTCTTGCACAGTTAAGACTGAACAAACAGAAGGGACAGAAATGTCACACATTTTGCATCCTTAGGTACCAGACTTTATGTCTGGCCAAGACAGTTTCCCAGAACAGAGATCTACGTCCCAACGACATCAGTAGGACAGGAAGTGAGTAACATGCTGATAAGGAGTGGTCCTTGTGACAAGAGCAAAAAAGCCAGTTATAACTCTACTGGATTTTATATTCACAGCTTCATTTGCTGACTAGTAGTCTTGGTGGAAAAATCACATGACTGCTGTACAATCCATCCACATCTTGGAGAACATGACATGTTAAGTATGAGATACTTGGTGTCCAAAGAACCAAACCATCATCCTAAAGCTGTAAAAGCAGCTGCAGGAAGCAAATCCTGCATTTCACTTCAGCCATTCCTAATAAAACTGAACTGAATAGTGACTGAAAACATAATGGGTAGTAACATACCCAAAGAACCAAAATTTTTGTGTATGAATACTGGAGAGCAATCTGAAGACAAAAGCTTAGACAGAACATTTCCCACTAACTGCTACAGTTATGTCAGGCCACTGTACTTTCTTTAAAAGTATTTAGAAACTTTTATTTTCTCTGTATCTAAAGCAAGGACTTGTAGAAGTTAATTTATGCAGCACTTGTCCTATTTGCCCTTTTGTATAAATTAACACTAATTTGCCCTATGCCTCCAAAAAGGCATAGGCACTAAAGAACTGAACAGTCTCAACAAGACAACCTCCATACTTTAGAATCAAAACTCAGGGTATTTAATAGCTTATGACAGCACTTCATGTTAGCAAGACTCTAAAGGAAATACTAATAAAAGCACTTTTAAATTAATTAATTAATTAGTAAAATAGAAGAAATCTATGAAGACTTCTTTTTTAGCTATAATACATTCCACGAGATCACTGAAGC
>VWZV01001002.1:0-38506 GCA_013397155.1 Irena cyanogastra | reverse complement strand
GGTCCCGCCCCCCGCTCCCGCCCCTCCGCCCGGCACGGGAGCCTGAGCCCTGCTGCGGGCAGGGGCAGCTGCTTTCCGGGGCCGCGCTGTCCGGCAGGACCGGGCTCGGGGGCCGCCGTAGCGCGGCGTGCCGGGCGGCCGCAGTGCCGAGCAACGCGGCGGCCATAAAATAAAGCTAGGGTAGGGCAGCGCGGAGAGGACGCAGGGACAGGGCTCCTCTAGGGCCAGGTATGCCTGGGTGTCCGCCACAGCACCCGCGGCCAGGGCTCCGCGCCCCGTCACAAATACGGTCACTTCAGCCGCTTGGCCTCAACCATCCCCACCGAAGTACGAGGGAATTTACAGTGTAGTTTCTCATCTTGAAATTTAAAGCCTGTTCAGGAGCTCGTGATTCACGGGCTTCTAAGCAATTAAAGCATCCATCAAAATAGGTATTTAGATGCTGTGAATGAAGTTGGAAAGGAAAATCAGACTGTGGCTTCTCAGTCAGCCAAGGAGAGGGAGTGTCATACTCCCAACACAGAAAGATGGACCACATCCTGTCTTGGGGACACTGATACCATGCAATAATGCAGTGGGGATTATACAGAGAAGAAAATCTTGTTCTGCAATATTTCCAAGGCTGTCTTGCCTCCCCCGAGCTGGGAAACAAGGACAGTACTGCAATTAGAGTGAGAAAGGAGGGTTGGATAGAAGTTGCAAGTGCTCTCAAGTTGGTACCTCCAACCAGTGCCACACAGTCTCATATGACCCAAGTATGGTTGTTCTCATTACTATTTGCAGTTGTCATGGGGTTTTCAAGCTGCCTTTCGTGGCTACAGCTTTTTTTCTGAAGGTTTTTTCCTTACTTTGGGTGTCTAGCCTATGTTACTTTGCCAAGTCTTGGATGTGCTGACAGTTGGCAGCCTTGCATGTCAAACCATCACTGGTGTACAAAGCCACCTCTCTCTGAAAGATGCAGGTAGACTAACTCTGGTGTGTCATCCATTCCACTTCTGAGAGTCAGCAGGTTAGGCTGCCTTTGTCTAGCAATGCCACACAGTCCTGACTTGCTGAGGATCTTGCCTCTCCTTTCCTGTATTTTAGTCCTTTCTCTTGTCTTAGCACCCAACTAAGCAGTGGCAATACTGACAAGGGAGGCAAGGCACTGACACAAAGCCAGGACATCACACAAAAAAACTCAGCTATGCAGAACTTGTATCATCTTGTTTACCTCAATCCAGAGAACTAAGACTCTGGTAAGGCACTAGGGATGCTAAAACTTGTCTTTAATTTGGAAGTATGAAACTACCCCTTCAATGTTTCCTGGGAGAATAGGTTTCTTGACAGGCTGTTCAGGAGTTTGGACTGCAACAGGAACCATGAACATCAGCAATATCAAGGTGCGCTTGGCTCAAAGTATACTTTGGTTGTCCTGGCCAAACACTAAGCTAACCTAGACAATGGTGTCAGAGGGTAGTCATAGGAAGAATGATCAACTGTTAGCTGCATCCTTCCTTCCAGCTCTCTGTCAGCCATCCTCCTAACCCTTCACCAGGAACAATCCACCCTTGAAACAAGCAAAGGCAGCTTCATAACACCATCAAGAAGTCTTGCCTATCTGTCTCCCACACCTCATACACAGGGCTAGATCCCGAAATCCACAAACCAGACACAGCTTACCATTAGTCCTGATTCAAACAAGAGAGGAGAGAAATGCCAACTGCACAATAGCAGAGAGAAGGGTTCCTTCTGCCAAGCTGAGGAGGAAATGCCGAACACTTCTATTTTCTTGCCAAACAGCTCTTGGACAAAAACAAGCAGCGGTTTCTAAAATGATAGCAGGCATATTTGGAGGGACCATTGAAACTGATAAGAGAATTTCAGTGGTTCATTCTTGAAGAACTGAATTTGAACAATCCTAGAACTGGCAGGGCAAGACTAAATGAGCTGGACCAGCAGCATGAGATGCCTTGTCAGAAATATATGAGCCTGCAAAGAGTCTATATAGGAGAGGCAGGAGTTGAGAGTGATGACAGCTGAGTGATCTACAAGAAAGCAGTATGCAATGGTGGCACAGCTACCGCTGGGATGTCTTCCTCATTTTGAATCAAATGCAGCCTCCTCAGACCTCAGTGCGTTATATCTTTCTGGCTCATTTCTCACATCTCCCCATCCATGTGCGTGCATTATATCTGATAATGTCTTGAAATTGTGCCTTGAAGAGGTGTGCAAGCAGCACTACCTGGCTGGCCAGCCAGCCCTGCTAGGTGAGATAAAAGCTACCCCTCCCTACTCTCATTTCTTCACCCCATGTTGCATGCTGCAAAGCTCAGCATATCTGAAAATAGTTTTACTTAACTGGTCTCACTAAAAAGCTGAGGGTTTTTTCCAGTGTCCTGCATTATTTGCACTGCCTTTTGACAGCAAAATAGCAATTGTTTTCCCGACTATTTTTCTTTGTTCAACATATATGTTTCCATTGGCATGGAAATGCGGGAAGTTGATGGGCCTAATGAAGGATGGATTTGTGAAAGGGTTGTCCTCATGTACGAAACTTCAGAGGATGAACTGTCAAGGAAGAGGGGCAGGCAACAGGAACCACAGAAAGTAGAGACCAGGAGCAAGAGAAACAATGCATAAACTTATTGCTTTAAAATCAGCAAGAACATACACATAAGCAGAAAGCAGCTGGGTGTTTTACATAGAACATTCTGCCAGAGCATCCCTCAGAATTTGGCCCTCTTGGTTCCCACGGGCAAATGAACAAGGCATAGCAGGCACTGATTCTCTCTCAGCTTCCTACTCCCAGGCTTCAGCCATCTGCTCCCCCGTACACTCACAAATTTAGTGCACAATACAGCAGTCAAACAAGATCCTGATATGGAGGCTATTTTCAGACTCACTCTATGAAGTCTCCATTCTGGCAGTCAAACTATGATGAAAACAGTGATGTAGACTACTTTAGGAACAAAGCCATGAGATGCATTCAAAATCAGGTAGTAACAATGATAGAATAGTGAATCTACTGATTTTGGCAAACTAAAAGAATTGTGTTGCCCACTGCCAAGCTAAAACTATGAAGACAACACTGATTAAAGAGCAGAGGATGGTAATATTCCTTCTACCAAAACCCTGTACAATGCAGGAGGGTAGAAATTGAGCAAAACGTACTATACATTCTCTACATCCATCATCTGAAAGTAGTGTGGGTTGGGCATTTTGTAATGTAACAGACAGGTGTCACATTCCACATCACAGTGCTAGCTTTCAAATTTTCTACCCCAATAGACAATGGTAAAGTCATGTTGATGATCTAACTTACCAAATAATGAGTGAGTTTGTTTACAGACACCCAAGAGCATTACTTTTCCCATTCTCAAGTTCTTTTTCTGCTGATGTTCTTTTCATCTTTGCTGCATAAGTCATGTCACTAGGCATTGTATTGCTGACATCCAGGTACTCTGTGGAGTCGAAATTGTTCATCTGAAATTCATGCAGTTTCATCAGATCTGAAAAATTACCTAGAAATGGGACAAATCCTCCTAATGTAACTCCTTTTCTGTCTGCTCCCTCTTTTCTTGTGTGCAGTTCATAATAAGTAGATAATGGTATTCCGAGAAAGAATCTACAGGAAACTCTGCTGCAAATTTTGATACCAAAGAGACATTTGGAAGAAGTCTGCAAAATGGTCTGAAAATGGGACCTAGGAAGCAGAAAGGAAAAGATTATTAAATACTCATGTAGTATCAAGGTAAGAGAGGCCTTTTGGCAGCAACACTGGAATTTTTGGAAAAGGAAATCTAATTTTGGAAAAAGAAGCCAAGTTCTTAAAAAAGTTGCCTCCAAGCATTCCTAGAATTCAGCTGGGCTGGCATCTCACAAAGGTCTGGAGAATTAAAAAGCACTTTGGGACACTAGGCAGCAAGCCTGTGAATTGGCTGGCACAAAGACTATATTGTGTACTTATGTTAATTTAACCAATATTTACTCATGTAATCATCACTGAACCAAATTTATACTGCCAGATTTTCTGTCAATGTGCAGATCTAAACTTAACGAACACTCAATTGTCAGAATTCACAGAAAAAATATGGCTCAGTGGAAACAAGGAACTCCAGTGAAATTGTCAGAGGATCTACAGAGGATCGTTTGAGCTCCTGAAGCATCAACACACCAACACAGACTTTTGGGATCAGTTAGCCACAGTCTAGGGAAAATGACCACAAAGGATTGCTACAATGCTGCCAGACCACAGCTGCCCAGTGAGGTTTTCCAAACTGTGAAATGGATGAAGGAAATCTGAAGTTGAGGGGATGACAAGGATTATTTTTACACTTAACTAGAATAATGACTAGTAATTCAGAGTAACTATGAAATGCAAGCAGGTCAATTGGGATTCTTACAAGGTCAGGCTTAGAAAAAGCAATTTAAAAATAGAGGATTAAGTCCTGAGCCACCAAATTTTTAATGATAACACTCACTGGTAAAGATACACCATCTGAATTAAGCTGAAATGGTTCTGTAGTATTAGAAGAGTATGTTCTCAGTAACCACATAAGTTAATAGTCCACTAAATTTCATTGATAATTATCCAATCAGTATTGGGAACATTATTTTGCAATTGCTTTGGGCAATCCCCTCTAAAAATGTGGTCTAAGTGAACCAGCACTGCTATAACCTTAAAAAATTGTTTCTCCTTTGGAGCAGAAATCATAATAGCAGCTGCTCAACTGTGATGGCTTTCTTGCAAAGAAAAGATGAGAAACAGAGTGAACTGCTTCATAAGCAACTGTAGTTCACATAAGCTATCTGCAGCCATAAATTTACCAGCAGCTAACGTTGCTATATTCATCTGAAAACTGCTGCCACTTGGGAAAAACAATCTCATGTCACCCTCTATGTTCAGAGCCATTTCAGCATTTAGTCTCAAAATGCCTCTGAACATGAGTCAGAGCCCTCAACTGTTACAGTTCTCACAGACCTGAAATAAAAAAGAATCCCTGTTCATTTCCAAGTGAATGCCTAATAGAAGAAGCCATACCTGATAGACAAACCACAAGCTAAAATGCAAGCAAGCAGATTTGATATTAGGAGCCGAAGTGAGAAAAGAAAATGAAAACAAGATCCCAAAGGATTTTTAAAAACCCTTTACTACATGTAACTAAGAAGCAGCAATGAATTAAAATTTTCTGGTCATGAACTGAAAATTACTCTGATCTGAAATGGATATATGCAGTTTGCAGCTAGTATTAAGCACTTGGAATATGATTGAAATTTAAGAGTACCATCCATTAAAAAGCCAAGGCATTATTTACTAATATAAAAGATATGACAAAAAGAAAAGACATTTCATGTGTCACTGAGGAGGTGTATCAAAAGGCATAACTCTGCCAGTCAGCACTTGAAGATCAGTATTCTATCACATAAAATATGGCAGCATCTCTGTATGTACTACAGAGAACTAAATCACATTGTTGGAAAAAAATCTGATCTGTTATCACTGTAAGCGATACTCTGATTTTTGTAGCACATTCAACCCTACCTTTTACTTTGGATGTTAGAACATGAGTATTGACAAGTGTACAAGAAATGACTGCTCTCTCAGCTGGGCAAGATCTCTGTAGACATAATTGTAAGGGTTTTAACTTGTGCACATTTGCTTTTGAGCAAATTTTGTTTGAGGATGTCGTATGATGCAGCTGGATGTTTGCTGTAGTACATCACACCTTTTGAAGAGAAGCTGTAAACCCTGCAAATGGTTTAGTGTAAGAAAGAAAATTCGACTTTACAGAACTTGACAGCACTGTCGGGTCAGGAAAAAAGAATTCTTCTGTACTATACCCTCAGCAAGTTTGCTGACCAAGCAAACTCACCACTCACCAAGCTGAGTGGTGCAAACAACACATTGGAGGGAAGGGATGTTATCCTAGGCAACCTTGAGAGACTTGAGAGGTGGGTCTGTGTGAACCTCGTGAAGTTCAACAAGGCCAAGTGTGAGGTCCTGCACCTGGTTTAAGGCAATCCCGAGGACAAATACAGGCTGTGAGAAGAATGGATTGAGAGCAGCCCTGCTGAGAAGGACTTGGAAGTGCTGGTGGATGAGATGCTGGACATAATCCAGCAATGTGCACTTGCAGCCCAGAAAGCCAATTGTATCCTGGGCTGCATCAAAAGCGTGGTCTATGGGTCAAGGGACGATTCACCCCCTCTACTGTGCTCTTGTGAGACCCCACCTGGAGTACTGTGTCCAGCTTTGGGTCCTGCAACATAAGAAGGACATGGACCTCTTGGAATGAGTTCACAGGAGAGCCACAAAGATGATCAGAAGGATGGAGCACCTCTCCTATGAGGAACAGCTGAGAGCTGAGGCTCTGGGGCAACTTTATTGTGTCCTTCCAGTACCTAAAATGGGCCTACAAGAAGGCTGGAGAGACTTTTTACAATGGGTTCATTAGGATGAAATTTTTTACTGTGAGGGTGTGAGGCACTGGAAGAGGTTGCCCAGAGAAGCTGTGGCTGCCACATCCCTGGAAATGCTCAAGGCCAGGTTGAATAGGGCCTTGAGTTGCCTGGTCTAGTGGAAGGTGTCACCCATGGCGAGGGGTTGGAAGTAGGTGATCTGTAAGATACTTTTCAACCCAAATCATTCTATAATTCAATTCAACTCACACTTCACAGTTCATAAATTTTGCAAAAACACCACATAGATTGAGGGAAACCATTTTGGTGTTTGAAAGCATGAATTTACATTTTTGGTGTTTAAACAGGTTTCTTGTGGTTACTTTTTGTTAAGCTACTAAGGCAATCATAGACATGGATGACGTCTCTAAAACTGAGGGTAATTACTGAAAAAAAAGTTGGAAAGATTAGAAGCTGAATCTGTATTATAGCAGAAGCCCAACTCCTTTGTAGAGAAAATACTGAGGTAGCCAGTCCTTTTACAATGGTGCCCAGTGACAGCACAAGAGCTAAACATAAGAAAACACTTTTTTTTTTCTCTGATGCTAACTGAGGTTGCCCAGAAGAGCTGTGGTATCTCACATCCATAGAGCTATTCAAATGAACATGGTCCTGGCAAGGCAACCTGCTCTGGCTGACCTCACTTTGACAGGAAGGATGGTCTAGATGATCTCAAGAAGTCCCTTCTGCCCTTGACCCTGCTGTGATTCTGTGCTACTGTGCCACTCAAGAGGGAAAATAGGAGTAGATACACCTGCAAAGCACTTTCACTGTAATTTCTGTGGGAGTAAAATTATTTGGAATGAGTGATATTAAGATACAGGGATAGTATGGCACCTATAAATAAGACCGCTGTGAGAGTTAATACCTTTTATGTCTGCTCTGTGTTTGAGCGTAATACCACAATATTCCTAGGACTACTGATGCCTTAAGTTTTAGCTTCTATATTTTTTAGATTCTGTGCTGCTTTAGTGTGTAACTCTGAGCTTCATATTAAGTATTAGCAAGTTCTCTTCACAGGGCAGATGGACAAAACAATCCTTTTCCAGCTTGTCCAAGGACAACTGTCACAAGCTCCAGGCCCAAAAAGTACAAACAATGGTGGACTGAAGAGAGAAAACAAGGAAGATGGAACTTCATAACCTAAAGCCGTAACTGGACAATTAACTCCAATATGCAAAAGAACCAAAACTTATATTAATAATACCTACTTTAGTCTTTAACTCTGTCTAGCCTCTGTTCTAGGTCAGCCTTCTCAAGGCATCACTAAGGATTAGAATCTGCAAAGTCAACAGGCAATCATACAGCATGACTGAATACTTCCCACTATGACTAAACTCTGTTTGGGGAAAGAAAGATACAGTCTAGAACACTGCCTTTAAAAGCTTGTTCCAATTCACCATGTGATCTTTTTGCACTGTCAGAAAGATGGGAAAGCTGTAACAGGGAATTTTATGAGATGGACTATACTTCAATGAAACTGCTATAATTGCTACCCTTAGTTTGAGAAAAATGTTCAAGACAAGAAACTCCTTGCCTCTAAACTAGATCTTCCACCTAAACAAAGGCATATGCTATTACTATAAAGACAGACACAGAATAGTAGGGATTTTTTAGATACTGCTCTGTGAAACATTGTGTGACTGGCACCACAGATCAGAGAAATGGCTTGTATCTGCTGTGTTCAGGGAAACTGTACAGTCCTGTACTCAGTACAGTCCTGTACTCAGTACAGGACACTATTTGAGCCTTGTTTGTTTAACTCAACTTTATCCTCAATGTTCTCTAATAAATTGCCAGGTGCAGTGTTCTTGCTAGCCACGTGGACAAACTGAAGACACTCAGGTTAGGAATACAACAAATCAGATTGTCCTGACTTATATTCTTGATTGATCATTACTGCTTTCCATGATTTGAAATCCTGATCAATTATTTTACAGAACTGTGGTGCAAACACTGACTAGAGACTTAGACTTAAGGCTTTAACTCTAAATTGTTATTCTACTGTGGCAAGATCAATAGAAAAACTTGGGTTTTTTTTCCTAATACAAAACTGTTCTAGTCTCCAAAATGCGGCTATTTTAGGATGGTATCAACATATCTACAACGACAGAGCCTGATAAATTACCCATCTGTCATAGCTGAGCTTTTTCTAGATGATCTCTGACAAACTTCACTATTTTGTAAATTTTTGTTGTAGACAATTCCAAAAGACTTCCATCAATTGTAGATTTGGTGTCCATCATAACAGATTATACTGCAGTTTAGCAAAATGGCCATCATTAGAAGTAAGTTCAAATTCTAGATACCATTTTTGAAAAGCTTCTGAATCCAAAATTGCTGGATCAAGAAAAAACAACTGAATTCAAGAGCTCCAGATTGCTTTTTCATTATTAGTCCTGCCTTTCAGGATCCCTAAAAATTCCCATGCTTTACAGAACAGAGAGACCATTGAAGGAATTCTTAACAATTGATATACAAAGTATACTGGAGTATTTTGTCTCTGTGGCTTGGCTTGTAGAAGTTTTCTGATTTTACTGCACATATTCTTGTATTATACTGTGGTTATTCATACATCTTTAATGCATACTCTCTTATAGCTGGAAGCCTTTTTTGAGATGGGACTACCTCATAAGACTATTCCTAAGACTATTGCCTGCAAGAGCTTAACCCATCTCTGCAGCCTGTGTTGATGGCTCTATGTCCCAGGTTATGTACATCAAGAGGAAAGGTGTCCACTCTCATCCTTTTCTCCCGAGAAGACACAGCAGTGATGCAGATCAGTTTGCAACATAGACTCCCTGAATAAGTGTTGCCTATCTGCTCAAAGGAAAATACAGAAAGCCAGGTAGCACCATCCCAGAGACACAAATTTGATATATATGCTGGCAGTTGGATCTCTTTATACAGTGAGCTTCCCAGCAGTCAGCTTATCTACACTGTTAGGAGTATGAAAATATTTCAACAATGAAGACTACTACCAAAGAAAGTGGTTTTATTTTTCATTTATTCTGGATTCCTGTATTCCTTAAATTACTGCTTCACAAAGTTTTGCTGCTCCAGTTCTAATTTCAAACTCAAATTTCCCAGTGAGAGACTCTAACTGCATCCCCCAAACAATCTGTGGCTCGCTCTCTGGCCCGCCGTGCCGGGGTTTCCCGCTCTGCTGCGGAGCGGCGGAGACCGGCGCGCTGCAGTCAAAGACTCGCCAGCACGCGGCAGAGAGCTCGCTCTCTACCTTCGGCCGGTGTGGGGCGGGGGCGAATCACGGTCCGGCCAGCAAGGCGCCCTCCTGAGCCACCGGCCGGCGAGCCACGAAGCGTGGGTTTAGAGCTGGCGAGGAAGCAACCATCGCAAGGATTCCAGTACAAGAAGTAAGAAGTAAGAGAGAGGCCAGATGCTTGCGTGTCCAGAGAAGCTTTAATTCTCCCCAAACGGGGGCAGAGGCAAACGGCAAAAATTCAAAGGGTACAGTGACTTATAAACCTGGGCGGGTACAAATGAAAAAGCCAGTGAGGGAAAACCAGGGATGGAACATAAGGTGTAAACTACAACACAATAACCAATAAGGGATTGCAAGGGTGGGGACCAATTTAAGTAAACCCAATGGGAGTTAATGGAGCATATAACTGACACACACACTTCTGGAAAGAAGGGCAGGCATGAGAAGGGATTGACATGTCAGGGGAGGAGGAATAAGGAACAAGGGAACAGGTCTGGCCCCATTCAGGGAAGAAGGGGACAATATGGAGAGGGTATAAGACAAATACTGAAACACAAAAAATTACTAAAGAAGCTGAAAATACAGAATGCAACACAATAATTTCAAAATATTTATGCCATTTTATCTTCTCCCTTCCTTGCTGCATTTAGGCACTTCCCTGGCTGCTACTACACTGAACAACAAATTTAAGATTCTAGCTAAATGGTCTGATATACTTTAGTCCTGATGACTTTTATAAATGGAAGCTTTACTGAGTGTCATTCTGGATCTGATTTTAGCCCTTATAGTCATTAAAATAGCAGCAACTGTTATTCAGTCACAAATCCTAAGGCCATGAGGAAAAGATAATGTCCAGTTGGCCAGGAAAAGCTGTCCAGCTGGCCTCTTAAGGCAGCTCTAACTCCCTTTTGTACCTTTCTATGAAAGAAAGATCACAATATTTAATTAAAGTTACACAGATTTGATAACATACTAAAAATTACTAATAGATGAAAATACAAAATACTTAAAATGGTACAAATTCTTCACTCAAGACAGAGAATATTTTTTGGGTGGACAACAATATACCAGCAACATAGCATGGTGACTAAGTTCTTTATACCATTGGTCAAATTCTCTCTTTCCTTATAACTCTAATATTCATAAAACTACTAATAAAGCCATGTTAGGTTGTGAAATCTATTTCTGTATTCACAGCTTACTTTCATTTTGAATGGATCCTCAGAAAGACTGCTATCTTCTTTTTGTAATAGGAAGAAAGGAGCACAGATTTATATCTTTTTCTTTATAAGAAGTGCTTCTCGTTCCCTGTAATCAACTTGTCAGTCTTTGGCTGCCAAACTTTCAAAGGAGATGCCTGATCATTAAGAATATTAATCAACTTCGGAGCTCCTGAAAAATTACAAGACCTATTTCACAGCTGAACTTAATTTTTCCCCCCTCTTTTTTTTTTTTTTTTTTTTTTTTTTTTTTTTTTTTTTTATGAAGCCACAAGAATTGGCCCATGGACCCCAAGGTGTATGTACTGTCAGTTGAAAATCACTCCTCCACAAAAAAGTGGAAGCTTAAAACCCCAGTAATTTTGCTAACAGACTCAAAAGCATTGGGTGTCTTTGTATCTAGGTTTTCCTACTAGAAACATCGGGTTCAGATATAACATTAATTTAGAAAATATTGACAGACCAATATCAAATTAATGAACAGTTCAGGGTGTCCTGTCAATTTCTAATAATATCTCTTAACAAGTGAAGGATAATAAGGTGTTATTAAACTACAAAAAATTCTGCCCATTCATTTTTTAATGAAAACTTTGCTATGCCATAGATTGATTTCTGAAGTAACTCCACTAATTCAGATGAACTGCATCATATGAATTCAACCTGAGTGACTTCACATCACTCTAATATTTAGTTAGAACCCTTACTGCCTTTTAATGCATATATATTTCATCTGTTAACATGAAAAGTATAATTTGGTAAGCACAGGCATCTCAAATGAATACCTTCTCTCTCTTCTTGAACACCGAACAATTTCTGTTCTGCTGGTTTTGGCATTTCTGCCTACAGAACTCCTACAAGTTCTTCCTCAACACCTTTACAGGTAAGGCTGGACAAAGCAGCGACAGTACCTTGAGCTACTTGTAAGGCAAGGAAAGCTTCCCAACAGAGGGATCCGTCTCTGCCGAGCAAGGCAAACTGCCCTGTTCCACCCAGGAGAGGGCACTCTTACACCTGGCCACGCAACCGGACATGGACACCTATAGGAGGAACAGGAAAGTTAAGATGACATCTTAAAACTCGGTCAACTTGCACGACCAGTTAGTTATTTTTATGATAACGCTAATCACAGGTAAGTTGAATCATCAAGACGCTGCCACAACACGAACGCAATATGACAGACAATAAACGTGCAGGCTAAATTTATTCTTAGTCTCTGAAATATCTCTGAAATGCATTTCTCTGTTAAAGGCTGGGATAACAGAAAGAGAGCTGTAGGTGTATCTTCAGCGAAAAACAAAGGTTAAATTTAAAAAGAACCCAGTTATATGAATATTAATTGTTGCCTTTTTTAAAAATAAAGCACTATTATAAATGAGCATACAAACATTTAAATGCAAAGTGCATATAATCTAATACTAACTAACAGAGCCTGTATATGGATATCTCATTAAAGAAATAAAATAAGAATTGAAAATGCTACAGGTTCAACTCCTTCTTCTAAACGGATTGAAATCAATGTACATATCTCTTGAGACAGCTTTCCTCTCCAATAAGTAATCCTCCAGCAACAAAGAGAGAAGATCAAGCCTGACATTTTTGATTTTTCTAAACTAAGGAAGCCAAGATGAAGAGGTCGTAGTTTTGTTATGCAAGACATAAAACAGTAAAAGAAGAATAGAATGCTGCATACTGCAAAGCTGATGTTTCAAAAATCTCATTTTCCTCTAATCACAGGGGACAATCTCAATAATTCCAAATTTTCTCTGAGTAATTCTACTAGAAAAATGTCCTATTGATATGAAAAGAATAAAATTAGGAAAATACAGAAATGAGAAAAAGATCACCAAGAATCTTAAGTAGAAGAATGGAAAGTACTTAGTGCTGTCATAAGCATCTTGGAGTCCCCAGGCAGTACACTGAGGCTGGGGGCATCCATAGTCTGAGACAGAAGAAACATGCACATGGGGCTATATTGGGTGTACAGTGAGTCCATTGTGCACAAATTTTGCATGAGCCATAGCCACTTTTCCATGAAAATGTGGGGAACTGTTTCCTATATATAGGTTACATGACAGACAGTACTTCCCACATTACATGGGAAATGACATAGTGTTTAGGATGTTCTGTTATCCTAGCATTGTCTAATGAATATTGTTAGCCTTTCCATACTGAGAGCTTAGGCTGAGGCCTTACAACCACTGACCGTACCAACTTTCCTCCTGCAATAACCTTACATAGTTTGAACTTCAACCATATCTCCTTCCCCCACTTCCAGAAGTCTTTCAAAATGATATGCCAATCATAATAAACAATGCATAGATACTAAGAATTGTATCTCCCACTCTATTAGTTGTGATCAACACCAACGGGCAAAAGCATAAACCAATCTACAGCCAGTTTGTAAAAGCTGCTATTGAAAGAGTTGTTCAGTATGAGACTAAAATGATTATGGGATCGATGAAAGAACTATCTCCTGAAATCATATATACTACAAGGTTTTTTTTATTTTCAAAAAATGAGCTGTGTTCAATGGACTACAGTTGTACATTTTGTGTATGGATTTTTCTAAGGGCAAAAGACTAATGAGAACTTAATTCATGGCTTTATTATCAACATATCATAAAATATATTAGCAAGTCAGACATGGAAGTCACTGAAATCACACAAAGAGGCTATGTTCTCGATTTTTGTCTAAGCATTATCTTTTTTAATAAAGCAAAAATAAAAGAACAAACAAACAAAACAACAAACAAACAAACCAACCCAAAACCCCCACCCCAAAACAAACCAAACCCTAAAACACCTATTCAAAGTCTATGGTCCTCTTCTAGCCTAAAACCTTGTAGAATCTTCTGTAAAATAGTAAACTATAATAAAGTATAAAACAGTATAGGAGGTATAAAGTGATACTCCCAGCATGCTGATTATGTAAGGTACTGATTTTTACGTAGATTTTGATCCTGGCAAAACTCACCACTACTCTGTCCTACCAACCAAAAAACCTTTCTCTATCTGTCTTTCAGCAAAGGGAAAATTAACACAGTATATGGTGAATATGATATAGTTGTGAGGTAAGTGAAAAGTGCCTATTTAAGGACAAGGGAAATGAATGCAGAAGGAAAAGAGGTGCAGTAATTCATATTAATTTCATTTTTGCAGTAACAGATTCTGACATTTGTAATCCAAATGAGCGCATGAAAATGAACCTAGGTACAAAGCAGACAAAACTATTGCCCTTTACCAAGGCTGTTACTGGATGTCTACTACCTATAACATAAAAGCACACTCACAGGAACACAAAGGATTTTGACACTTGATAAAGGTCATATTTTCCACTCCATTCAGAGCAAAATCTGAATATTGGGAGCTTAGCTTCTTTCTGTGAGCTGTTTGAAAAGACACAAAGGATTTAACCAGGAGATTTTATGTACCACCTTTATTAATTTTGTCTATAGTAGTTATAGTTGCTCAGCACGCTACAAACCTAACTTTCATCTAAGAGGCAAAAAAAGAGTTATCTTCCTTTCTTTATTGGTGAGAGTCAAGGACACAGAAAAGCCATGGCCTACCTCCTCAAAAGGAATTTAAGACTTATCAGTGGAACTCAGATGTCTAAATTATTCTGAAAATGAAGGTCCAAGATCACACTATTAAGTCATTAAAAAGGAACCAAGTCTACTGCAAAATGGGCCTTTCCATAAAGGTATTGAAAATCTCAGCTGAAAAATTGGATTGTATAATACATTTTAAACTTTTCATCTGAAAAAAATTAATTTGATGAACAGGTGCACATAGTACAACATTTTTGCAGAAAAACAAACTTTTCCCAATCAAGCTACAGGGGAAGAGTAAACACATTAAAAAGACTATATGCATCTGTATATAGTTGACAGATTTTTTAAAAATATTGATTTTTTGTTGCCTATAATTTCTCTATAGTGTATATAAAAGGCTGTGTATACTAATGGAGGCGAGTGAACAGCACTTGCAGATAACAGCCCTACCAGAAGTTGACATTTGTTGAGATAGATGTCTATGTCGCACATTGTTCTGCACTGCACCGTTAAAAGGGGGCCCTATAAAATGTTTCTGTAAACCTTAATGTCTTGAATGCCTCTAGTTCCTGAATAAACAACAGCTCAAAATCCAGTCTCATGTTCTCCTCTGAAAATCTATGCCCTTCGATAACATACCTTATTTTATATGCCTTCAGTTAGAAGTTATGATTACTGTTTCCCTCTTTCAGATTTTAGAACAGAAGCAGCATCTCTGGGTGCCCGTGTTTGCTTTTGCAATAAAATGTCCTTTAGACAGGCTGACCTTTGCCTTTTACTCTACTTTTAAAACATTGTAGCAGAATCTGTGAAAAGAAGCAGTTCCTTTCACTGTCCCCATTAAGTAACCTGTTTCTGGGCCTGCAAGATCCCCCGGTCCCGTGTGAGGAGGCACCAGTGTCTCCAGGGGGAGGAGGAAGAGGACGGGAGCAGGTTTGGGAGAGGGATGTGTAAGGAATAACATTTTTCTCTGCCGAGCATAATGGGGAAAAAAAAATAAATGAGAACCGCTTTTATGGGCCCGAGTGAGCAGATTCTCAAGTTACGTGAGAGCCCCCTCGTTCTTTTTGCTCGCGGGCTTCACCAGCAGACATACCAACTGCTCCTTGAGCCAGCTGTTTCCTCAGCGACACCTCAGACATTTCTCACGCTACCGGCCCAGCCCTCCCAAGGGTGCTCCTTCACCCGTTCGCCGGCCTGGTGCCTCAGGGCTCACCCGCTGCCGGTACAGGGCCGGGCGGGAGCCATGACGACACAACGGCCTCAGCTGTGCCCCGGGGCCCGCCCGCGGCGGGGCTCTGCCTGAGGGGGTGCCTCCTCACGCTCTCGCCACGGACCCGCCCGGCCCGTGACGGGGCGAGCGGCTCGGGCAGGTGTCTCCCGGGACGGGCGGGTGGGCGGCCAGCGGGGCGAGCTCCTGCGCCTCCACGGGTGGGCAGCGCACCCTTCCTTTGGGGTCAGCGGGGAGGAGGCGGCCCGGAGCGCACACGCCCCAGCCGCCCCACCGGCAGCGTCCAGCCACGGCCCCCCTGGCCCCGCTGCCGCCCCGGTGCCGCTCCGGCCGCGCTCCCGCGGCCCCTCCTGAGGAGCGGCAGTGGCCCTTTCGCGCATGCTCGGCGCGGGCGCCATTTTGGTAGGGCCGGGAGTTCTCCAGCGGAGCGGCGGTGGAGCTCGCTGGGCCCGGCGCGGAGGGGGCGAGGGGTGCCCGCTGCAGAGATGGCCAACATCGCGGTGCAGAGGATCAAGCGGGAGTTCAAGGAGGTGCTGAAGAGCGAAGAGGTCAGAGCCTCTCCCCCTTCCCCCTGTATGCCGCCGCCGCCACCCTCCCCCGTGTGAGCGTGGGCAGCAGGGGACGGTGCGGGCGCCTCGCCGGCCTTCGCGGGGACCCCGTACCCCCCTCGGCCCCACCTCCCCGTGCTGGAGGTGGGCCCGTCCCACGGCATCCGAGAGGGGAATGGCGATTCCTGGGGAGACGGGGCCCGCCAGCCGTTGGGAGGAGGAGGAGGAGGAGGGGGCCGCAGGAAGCGCGGCGGCAGGGCCCGAAGACGCTGGGCGGGCCGGCCCCCGGCGAGGGCTCCCGGCGGTCGGTGCTCGGGAGCGCCGCCAGGCCGGAGGCCACGGAGCGGGGCGGGTGGGGCCGGCCCGACCTCCGCGGGGACCCCCGGCACGCGCCCTCCCGCGTCCGCCCTCGCGGCACCGGCAGGGATGGATGAAGCGGACTGGGGAGGGTGAGGTGGGAGTACGTGATCTCACACATCCCTTTCAGCTGCCCCCTTTGGGTCGCCAGTGCCAGAGGCTGCAGGGTACGGGTTTAATGTTTGGGGTTTTTTAGCGGTTGAAACCCTCATTTAGCTTCCCTGTATACAAAACTTTCTTTATCCCACTGCAGCCTTACTCACCTTTAGACGGATGCTTTTAAAGCCTCACTCATTTCAGTCATGTTACCTCGTTTCCTGATCAGTATGTTCAGAAGTATGTGGTGGTCAGTAAGAGAGGCTGACTACTTTCAGGGCAGCAGTAAAGAAGTTCTGATCAGTTTGGGGTAATATATAGCAGTGTTTGCAGGGTTGCATCAATACAGCTTTTGCTGTGTCTGTGTCTGAGTTGATGGATGTCAGCCAGCTAGGTTTTAATGGTTATGTCGTCATTGTCGTCCTACTTGGGATGATGTTGCAGGTTAGATCCTTGTGAAATATTAATGTGAACATGTAATTCTTAAAGCTAGTGATTCAGAAATCTGGGCATATTCACAGAGAAAAAATTGAGAAGATAATTTTTGAAAGGTGCTAATGGCTTAATGAAAACACGTTTAGGGTAGCAGTAGTTAATGTACTTTTAAATTTTGTGCTAGCTACATTGTTGCTTTGCATCTTGAACTGGCCCCTAGGAAAATGTAAGGGCCTTGTTTTACAGCTGCCTTTAGAGCCCAGGCTGATTTTACCAAGCTGTTGCAGAGCAAATACAGAATTGCATGGAGACCAGCAGAAATTTCTAGGTGGATACCTTTATACCAGTGGTAGAGAATGTAGACCTCATACCCCGTATAATCAGCTGATACTGTGGAAACAAAGAAGTCTATTTGGGAGTGCTTTCTAAAGGCTTCAAAACCCTTTCCCTTTGCTTTATATAGGAAAAAAAAAAAACAAAAAACCAAAACCCAACCCTTAACTTACATAGGTTTTGAGGGAGGTCCATGGTAAATTTTCTTATTGTAAAGGTTGGATCTAGTGTGCACATTTTACATTTTTGGTTATTTCTGTTTGTTTAGTATGCAGGACTCAGTTACAGAATTTTGGAAATGGATATTATCGTAAAATAGCCTTTGAGCTGCCTAAAGCTAGTCAGAAGAAAGGTCATAATTTTTGTGAAATTCAATTAATGGAATTTCAAAATCGTAGTACAGCAGACTCTTGATATTTCTTTTTCTTCTGCCATTAGCAAGCTACATAAGTGTCATGATACATTAATATGTATAAAATTGCTGTTTACAGACTATACTAATTCCCATGTCTTGAATTAAAAATTTCAGCATTACTCAATGGTTATCAAAGTTGCAAGCAGAGTTTTTTTTGTGGATGTTTGTACATTCCAGGGCAGTCAAACTATGGTGTCATTATTGCTGAGTGTGAAAACCTGTGGAGTGGGATGATGTAATAAATACTCAAATCACAAGGCAAAATAAAAGGAGTTTTCTTAGTATTTACTAAAATTATTATTAAACTTGGTTTTCTTCGAAAAGAAATAAATCTTTTTAATGAATGGCAATGCTAAATTTGTTGTTTAGAAGTTTGTAAGTCCCTCTCTGAAGGCAAAGTGGCTCACGTTATCTGTTCTTAAATTACTCCTGATTTAATGCTTCAAACTAGTTGAAGAGCAGGCCCCCTCCCCGTTTCCTCGTTCCTGTAATAGGAGCACACATGACTGGGAGGGGGGTAGGTGCACAGGGAGAAAGGTGCATAAGAAGTTTGTTCTCTGTCTTCTGCCGCTGCTCACCTTTATGCTGAAATAGTGTGGTGGACCCAGAAATGTTTTTAAAAGGGAGCAGTTGGATGGCAGTTAATTCCTTCTGCATTTGAAGTATGTAAGTGCGAAATACCGAATGAAGAAAGAATTCTGTAAGGTGTGTTCATCCTTGCTATGGATCTAGATCTATGAATCCTTGTACTCAGGACTAAATATACTTTTCATGTTACTTAGCACTTCCTGTTTCCTTGAATGCAATTTCTGGGAAATAACTAAAATGTGGAATGCTACCTTGCTCTCTGGTTTACAGATAAGAGATGAAGGGTCTTCCACATTTTTAAGTTGAGTCTGGGACTTCTTGAGTGTTTTGTGAAAGTATTTAAAGTCTTTTCATGCTTGAGGAAAAGTGCTTCTGCTCTGCTTGCTTTATTATTTGTAGTTTTGTTATAAACACGACATTACATTAAGAAGTAGGGTATTGTTTGTTTAAGAGAGATACCTGTAACTTTGCATCTCTTAAATATTTGAATTAAATAGATAATTAAAGTTTCTTTGTCAGGAGTGCTCTCTAAAGTATGGTTTTTAAACTTTTTACTTTTGTGTGTGGAGAAAGCTTTACAGTTCTAAGGTAAGCGAGGTATTGTGCATCTGTAACAAAGTTGTTAAGTTAGTCTAGGTAGTAACTTGACTGGTTAAATATGTGTAGGCAAGGGATCAGATGTTCCACTTTATTCTCTTCTTGTTCTGTCATTTCATTAATCTGTTATCTTACTGGTTTTATGGGCTGAAATTCTAAAGCTCCAAAATGTATGAAAACAAAAGTATGAAGCTGCAGCATAATGGAGAAACCAATAATGAGGTGGAAGGAGAATAGTATCCCACTTTTACTAGGTAAGGAAAAGTTTTAGTGAAAGTTAGCTGGTATTATTTTTAGATTAAGTTACTGGAATGCTGCATTAGGTAGCCAAATCCTTACCTGCTCTCTGTTTATAAGTAGCTATCTTATGAGAGGGAGAACTTGCCTGGCATTTAATAATGAATAGAAGCATATTGAAAGATCTTGTGGTCACTTAAAGACTGATGCTGAGACGTGTTGTAATTGATCAGGTATGTTAAACATTATGTGTGACTTGTTTTTTGTAATTAATAAAGCACCAGTGTTTACTTTGAATCCTTCACTGCTAACATAGTATAATTTCTTCAGGAAAAAAATGGCCATCCACTTCCACATCCACTTGGCCATAACTTCCTTCTAGCAAGAAAAGAATTGCTACATGAAGTGTTCTTCTCTTACAAATATGAAGAGACATTTATGGCAGGTAAATCTAGGTAGAGCTGAGAGTAAATTAAACTCAACTGCATTTACAGAATATGAGTATCTTGATGAGCAGATACCTGAAGTAGCAGTGTAAATTTGTAACTTGCTTGAACCCAAAACAGCATTCAAGCAAAGATAGTGGGTTAGCAACAAAAACTTAGGTACTTGATTTCCAAGAAGGAAATGAGTGTTTGTTTCGGAGTCTGCTATGTGTTTCAGTGATTTACAGGCAAAAGAGAAGGGAAAAACAGCTGTAGTTGGCCATACCTTTCTTAGACTTCTAAAGACCTAGTGAGTAGCTTTCCTGTTGGCTTTTATCATTGCCCATAGTGGTCTTGTGATTTGTGTCAGTATATAGCAAGATACTAAGTAACATCTCTGAAAATGTTTTGGTGTTTGGAAAAGCCATAGATATTTAATCTTCAGGCTCAGTAAAACTTCTTTGCTTTAGTTTGTTTATATTTGGGACGTCTTGGGTGCTAGATACTGAATTCACTAATGTGGAAACTTCTGGTTGTAGTTGTGTTTTAGTGTTGGTAGGATTCTTGTTTTTCTTCCTATTTATCATGTAGAATCAATGCAGGTATTTATAAGAATGAGATGTCTTCTATTATGGTTCCTGAGTCAGCAACATTTTTTTTTAAACAGTATCCATTTTATGGTGATACATGTGCTTAACCTTTGAATTGTAAGAATAGTCACATTGAAGTCAGTAGAGGTTTAATGAGTGCAGTGGGATTGTTGTCATTGTTTAATCCCAGGGGGCAGCTAAGTACCATGCATCTGCTCAGTCTGATACTCTACTCCCCACAATGGTCTAGGAAGAACTGGAAAAAAGGTAAAACCCATGAGTTAAGATAAGAGCAGTTTAATAATTTAAATAAAGTAAAATATAGTAAAAATAGTAAAAAGGGAGATTACAAAAAGAGAGGGAGAGGAATAAAACCGGAGAAAGACAAGGGATGCCCAGTGCAATTGTTCAGCACCTGTTCATCTGTTCCAAGCCCATTTCAGCAGCTCCCAGCCAGTCCCCCCCAGTTTCTATACTGAGTGTGACATTCTATGGGATGGAACATCCCTTTGGCCAGTTTAGGTCAGCTGACCTGGCCATGCACCCTCCTGGTTTTCTGTGCCTGTGCTCCCTGGCAGAGCATGGGAAACTAAAAAGTCCTTGACTTGAGTAAGCTGTACCCAGCAATATCAGTGTGTTATCAACATTATTCTCAGACTAAATGTAAAACCCAGCCCTGTACCAGCTACTAGGAAAAAAATTAACTCTGTCCCAGCCAAAACCAGGACAACTGTGTGAAAAAACCTGAGCGTGCTTAGTCAATTAAAAGGCATAAAGGTAAAAAAAAGGTGTGAACATAAGAACGTTTAAAGTGTCATTATATTGGTACCAGTCTCTCAGAAGGCCTGTATACGATTAAAAAAGTGTATGAGGGGGGTTTTAGCACACTGGAGCTTGGGGCTGCTATGCAAAAAGGAATCTTAGTAGGCTGGAGAAGTGAATGTCCTGGCAAGAGCCTTTTGAAGCTCAGCTAAGGTAGGTGCCAAGTCCTACACCTGGGAGGAAGTAACTCCATGCATCCATATGTACAGTCAGGAGACTGACTGGAAATGAAGCAGTCTAGCAGGAAAAGAACTTCATGACCTAGTGAAGAGCAAGTTGAACATCATGATGTCAAAGAAGTCCAACCACATACTGGGCTGCATTAGCAAGAATACAGTCAGTGGGTTGTGAGAAGTGATTCTTCACCTCTGTTCTGTGCTTGAGAGAACATATGTGGTGTTCTGTGTTCAGATACATACACGAATGAACTGAGCAGAAAATTGTCAAGGTGGTTAAGGGACTGGAGCACAAGATGTGTGAGAAGAGAGTGAAAGAGTTGTTGTTGAGAGAACTATTGAGAGGGACACATTCCTGTTATCTATAAATACCTAATGAGAGACTCCTGAGAAGGGCCAGACTTGTCTCAGAAGTGCATGGGAATATGGTAAGAGGTGGCAGACACAAGCTGGAACATGGGAAATTCTGACCAGGCACTGGGGAAAAAAATTACGATGGTAGCAGTCAAACATTTGAGCAGCATGAGCAGCAAGCTTGCAGAATCTGTGTGCTTGGAGTTGTTCAAAACTCAAGAAATTCTTAAACAACCTCTTCATACTGGACCTGCTTTGAGCAGGAAGTAGGGACTAGAAGCCACCCAGCTGTCTCTACCTGCACGGTTACAGAATCTCTAGCATAAGTTTGGTTTTTAATTACTCTTTCTGTTTGTCAAAGAAAACATAAGAGGTTTCTAACTCTGTCGCCACATCTGGTAAAACCTTCCCCTGTAAACAAATAGAAAAATTTTAAAATAGACCATTTCTTTTTTGTTTAAAAGTTTTCACTATTGTATGACAGTAATGAATCCTCTTCCTTTTCAAGTTGGAAGCTGGATTTTTCTGGTAGACGCAAAGCTGTCAGAGTTTTTATGTTGAACAAGTTCTGGTTTGGAACCCTGAAAGTAGAACAAATACGAGATTTGTACTACTTCTTTAAGCTTCATTTCTCTGAAATATGAAGATCATCTTAACTTTAAAATAGTTGTTTGTGAGATCTTTGGTACATTGCCAAAAATGGTTTTGTTTGCTGTGTTTTTAGTCATGCGTACAGTTTTAGGCAAGACAAGGTTTAGACCAGTCTAATAGTGAAACACCATTACTCCATTACGTCTTTGGTTTTCTTAATCCTGTCTGTGGTGTGTTGGTTATATCTTATATCTTCTAGTTTGTACTGGAAAATAATGGAGAATGGTTCTATATGTCCTTGCCATCAAATAAGTTTGTCCATAAGTGGTGAGAAAACTGCATGTTATTCTCACATCTGGGATGATCTTTCAGAATTATTAGGTTATTTATACTTAATGCCTCTTTACCTGAACCATGTAGCTGTTTCTCAAGTTCTGTGAATATAATACCAGTGCACTTTTATGATCAGTACTAGTATTAGTAATACTACTTAAATGTGTGATTTAAAATATACAGTGTCAGGGATCATTTGACCAGACCTATGAGTTTGCAAAGTACTGGTACTGGGAATATTTGGGCAGAGAAGGCTTGATCTATTGCTTTTTCCTGTATCAGTTGGTGACTTTTTTATGTTAATGTAATCTAGTTGGGTCCAGATTTTTAGTGAGTGGTCTACATATCAGCTGGCAGAATCCTAAATGTTTTGGGAGTAAGTGGAAAACAAGAAGAACTTAAGTCTGCATTGGAGTCAGACTCATTTAGTTGTCTTTGGTAAGGTCATAAAAACCTGAGGAAGGAGAGCGGTCCCTGGTTACAGGAGTGGATTAGTGAGATTAGGATGAGGGGATAGATTGTAGTTGATGATGGTACACTCTGATGACAACCCTCTGTGGACCTAAAGCAGTGCTAAAAGTTAGCCAATCCTTTACCAATTCCAGTCTCGCATTCATTCTTCTGTGCTTGTCTCCACGAGTTTGGCTTTAATAGAAAGGAAGTGTACAAGTCCTAAGGTTAGTTCACTTCATGTAGTATGAGATTTAAATAAAATTAACATTTTATCATAGTAAATTTGTGTAAGTATAAACTGCAAGAAAATGCTAGTTAACAGTCCAGTGGTCTTTATTTTGCATTAAGCTAGTGCAAATACTTAGAGTAGTTCTTAAGTTATTTACCTGTTAAATGGTTTTTAGATTCCTAGATTCCATAATCCTAATGAGGACTGTTGTCATTATTATACTTCATCACTTTTACACTAATAATTGCTGCTGGTATTAAACTGATAAAATGCTTCAGGTTGAAGTTTATCATTAAGATGCAGGCTATCTTTTTGTCTTTGACAAGCTAAGTGAAATTGCTGCAGTTTAGGTATAGAAAAGGAATCAATTTTGTTACTTTATAGCAAAGAGTAGGAATTTTGGCAAATAATATTCTATATGGCACTCTAGGGATTTTTCACAGAATCACTGAATATTCTGAGTTGAATGTAGACCACTTCTGCAGTCTTGACTTATCCAGCATTTTCCTTTGAGATTATTTGTAATATTTGAGTTGAGAGCACTTGAATATGCTTCCCTGAGTATTTAACAAAATAGTATCTGCATCATAAATAAAGTATCTCTGTGAGTAGCAAAAATAACTTCAAGTACCAGATCTGTGTTTGTTAATCTAGTATATTGCAACAGAATTCTGCTGGATTGCTCCTGTCTATCCTTCAAAGTATCTGCACAGGAGGGAGATAGTCTGAATGTCAATGGCTACAGAAGAAGCTTCATTCAGTGTCATGCTTTATTGGACACTATAAAAGTCAGTCCTGCAGTGTAACTCCAGTTTGGCTGTGCCGGTGTCTGAGAGAGCTGGGCTCATCCTGTGTGTCATTCTTCTGTTGGATTGCTAATAGAGGCTGTCCTGTCTACCTTGTCATACATAGCAAACTAATTGAAGTTCAGTATTTCATAATTTTTATTCATTATTAGCCAGTATGATCAACAGTTCGGATTGGGAAAGACAAATGAAAGACTGTAAATCTAGTTACTTTTAAGAAGGCAAGTTTAAGGTAACATACCTTCACATTCTAAATACATCTATAGAGTGTTTCAGGAAGGGAGGAAGAAACTCAAACCCACAAATACATTAGTCCATATTTTACTTAAACAGGTAGTTTAGCTCAAGCCAAAAATATTTCACTTTTTATTTTTAGCTGAAAAGGAACTGTGAGAAAGTATTTTTGAGTTTTTGCTATGTTATGATGTGTTATAGTAGAGGAGGCTATGATGGAATAAGGTAGCGTACATGAATGGAAGTCATGGTAGCTGTGTTGTATTTTCTCCGGCAGCTCTTAGAGCCTTCATAGTGTTTAGGTAAGTCCTTCCACTTTGGAGTAAGGATGTCCATGTGGGAAGCTAGCACAGAAAAACTGTTCTTGAGCTATTTTTGCAAGTCTTCAAGCTCCGAGACTGTGAGTGAATTAGCATAATCAATTTTAAGTCAACTGAACCCTGTGATTCCTTTATATGTAGAATTGCTAACCTAAGTAGGGTAAATACATGGAATTGACTGTGGAGTCAGCATCGAATGGTTTTGTATGTTCATAAAATGACTAATTCAAAGGATGGTTCAAAATGATTATTAAAGCATGCTCTATCTGCAGGGTATTTCAGATCTGCATCAAAAACAGAACCATGCATAAAAAGATAGGAAAAATGGATCTTTTCTTTCCCTCTTTACTTTTCTGAAGGGAACAGGGGTGCTTTGCACTCTGCCCACACTGATACTGAATATCTTAGTGGGCTCAGGTCACATTTGCGTAACCCTTCCACATGATTTATGCTCCAAGGTACTGTAAGTATCTTGCATAGCTTGACATAGCCTGTGCAGGGGCCCTTAGAGGAGTACAGGAGAGTACGTGTGAGTTATGTACACACCTTTCATGGCACAGCTTTACCAGCTTAACCACACTATCCCTTAGTGAGACAAGCAATGACTGTGTAACTGCACTTAGGGCTTATGCCAGGAGAGCTGTGTCAGTTACATCTCTGGTCTCCCTGACTGATGCGATGGTTTTGTCAGAAATAGTTTAGACAGACACTAGAGCTGAAGTTTCAGAATTCTTTTAATTTGTCCTGAGGCAGTTCCAGGAAGCAGTGTCACATTCCTTTTCCAGACTCATCTCTTCTTCCTGCTTTTGTGCTCCTTCTCTTACTTGCAGTGTCCATGGTGAATCAAATCAGGAGTTGGGTTAAAATGAACTGTCTTGCTAGTATGTGTTTATTTCAGATGTTTGCTGTGCAGTTCTGTGAATGCTTACACAAAATCTTACCCCCTCCTTTACATTAATTCTGTGATCAGAAGGGAGGTAAAACCTTGGCCACTGTTAGACTGGTTTAAGGTGCTAAGAAGTACAGTCTCTTAATTGTTTTGGTAGGGTGATGTTTTAACAGCTGAACATTAGCAGGAGTGGGTATTTACCTACCTTAAATTAAGAAAATTGCACTAAAACTTTTGGTGCTCCTGCTCTAACTCTTGCAAAATGTAGATGGTTTTAATATTTGAGATGCTTTGTGTTCTGACAGGAAAAGAATATCCCTCAGTATTGTTCTTGTATATTGTGATAAATATGAAAATTCTAGACTGTATAATCACCAGTAATACAGAATTCACACAGTATTAATACTTGTATCTCCTTAGATACATTAAAATACAAGTTACTTATTAGTAATATAGTATTTTGATCAGTAAATGAAACAAATAGTATGCAAAAACAATGTCACCTAGTTTTACTAGAGCAGATGTAACCCTAGAAAATATATGTTAATATGGGGGGATGCAACAGAATGTGAAATGTGGTAGAACTTCCATGACTGAAATTATTGATAAGTTTAAAGAACATGGGAGCATTTTAAGGAAATGCATTTCTTGGTATTGACCCTTTCTTATCTAGAAACCTGCTCTTTAATGTGCTTTTGAAGAAAATGTTTCTTCTTTTTGCCCTGCCCCAGATGCTGGATTGTTTCACTCTGGCATTGCTCTGTGCTTTGAAGGTCAGCAGGCGCTTGCTTTAGCATGCAGATGTGATCTGCTGATCTCAGCTGGTAGTGCAGCGTGTGTACTTAATAGCACTGTGGTAATTATGTGGCATTTTTGCTTCTCTTAATAACAGGCTCAGGATATGCACTTGATTTTGGCTTTTAAGCTGGAGTGAGTCTGAAGGAATATTTTGGAGGTATTGAACTTGCTTTGGTAGCTCTTTGAGGGGGTGGCGGTGGGATTATGAAACTTTTTTTTTTGGTAAGTTGAATTTGCTGTTTTGCTGCGTGACAATGCACTGCATTTTGCTTCCTAGTTGGGTGATACCTCATCCCTTTTTTATGTTGTGAAAGAGGGAACTGAGTGGATGCAGTGTACTTACTCTGGCCTGCTCTGAGGTAGCAAGGATGTTAGGAAGGGAGAGTGTTAGTTTGAAGAGAAGGGAGATGAGAGGCTGGTAGTGATTTCTTAGACAGCAGCCGAAGGCTTTATTAGGAATCTTCCTTTCCGGCATGTCAGTGAAGGAGGGAGACCTGAACCATTTGGACTAGGTTCAGAATGGTACCTTAGCAAAAGAGCATAAAAAAATAACAAGATAAATATTGCAAAACAAAATTCCTTTGCATATTTACCCACAGATTTGCTAGAGTTGGTAAATAGGATAAGAATTATGAACTTGGTTTTGTTTTTTAATTTATTTAAGTAATTGTTTAATGGAGTAAATTACTGCTGAAATATTGGAGTCTTTAGATCAGTACAAGTTGACTCAGAGTACTTATGGCCTTGTGCAAAAATCACATTGTGGATTTCACTGGGATAGTCAGGCGATCTTTTTCTTTAAATCCAATGAGATATATTCATGCCAGATTTTGATGTAGAATAAGACTGTTATGTTAGAATATAAAATGGATGGGAGGGTAAAAAGAGTTTATAAGGCACTAGTAGCTTTATAGTATAACAGTTTAATTTTGCTAGCATGGCTTCAGACTAGGATGAAGGATTTCTTACTTAATTTGGCTTATTAAATATTGAACCTTGTAATGTCAGTATAAAATGTTTGGATGTTCAAAAGTACCTACTTCACATTTGTAAGTCGTGATCGTAATAAAGAGGTACCTAAATTTTTATTAGATTTTAGGTAGGTTCAAAAGTGGTTATTGCCGATTTACCTTGTAGATGAATCAATAATTTTAAAAACCTGTTGGAAAGATAAAGAAGTAATTTTATTTTGGTTCTGTGATTAGGGAAACAATTAGTGATTGAAAACATTTTGCATGTACAAAATCTCCTTCACAAACTTTGTCCTTGGTTGAGAAGAGAAATTTTTCAAGTTGTTTCCTTAATCTTTGCTGAAATTTTTGCATGTACATTCTTTAAGATTTTTGTCACTTCCTTAAAACTCTTTCTTAATGTGTAAGGCTCTAGTCTTAAAGCCCTGAGTGAGTATAGAGTTTTAATACATAGCTCGTTTTAGTGCAATGTTTATGTGCGTCATTTATCACATATATGTGTTTTTTCAGGTTAGTTTTTTCTGGTTTAGTTTTGTTTATATATCTGTATATACACACATTTGTTTTACAGAAGATAACTCAGAAAACCCTAGAAACAAATTAACAAATTAAATTAACAAAAAATAATAGTATTTGAACCCATATAGAGTATGTTCCCGTTGAGACTGAAGAAAATAATTCCCTTGAGACTGAAGAAAATAATTTTATAAGACCAGTAAAATCACAGACTGCAGGTAATTAATTTCTGTATGGAATAGCAAGGTTTTGTGATTTTGTTTGGTTTTGGTTTGTGTTCTTTGGAGTTTGTTGTTGGAGTTTTTTTTCCCCCCATGCAATGTAATTCAGAAGTAGCCACTAGGTTTTAAATTCCAGATCTAATTCTGGTGGTTTTTTGTTTGTTTGTTTGTGGTTTTTTGTTTTGGTTTTGGTTTTTGTTTTTTTTTAATAAATCCTATTTACCGCCTTGGCCCTTAACTTGGTAGGAGTTTGCACATGGTGTCTGAATATGTACGGAGAGACAGACAGACCTAGAACATGCAAATAACGATTTGACACTATTTTTAAAATAACATGCTGAAGTTATTAATATTGCTAATAAACATGATTTTCTTTTTTAGTTTTGACACCAATAGTTAAAAACATAATATGTTTGCTAATGGATGCATTTATGTTTCTGTAGAGTAATTTGTAATACAGGGTTTGAAGATCTAATGTGAAGATATTGTCATGGGGGGAGTAAGTAGAGCTGGTTGGTTCCAGGAAAACTTTGCTCAAAACTTTTTTTGTATGATATCATCATTCAGTATTAAGTTTATGATGTTTGGTAGCCATGGCTGACATGGAAATGTGAGGGATTTATTTGGAGTTTGGGTTTGTTTGTGGTTTTTTGCTTCTACTCAAGAGTTCAACACATGTTAAGACTGCTGGCCATGTAATTAAAGAAAAATTAATTAGAAACATCTTTATTCTTTCATTTTTACTTCAACCTACCAGCATCTGTCCATACATCATCAGCTCTGATAATAGGCATTTTTATGCTGATTGCTTGAGACTGACTCTCTGGTAGTCTCCTTCTCAAAATAACTGAAGAATTTGGAGGCTTTTTTAGAAGGTATAAAAAGTTCTGATGTAATTATAATTCCTATTTTAAAAAAAAAAATTTGCTCTGCTTCAGTCTATATGAAGTAGACTTATCCAGGATCAAACTTTGAATATATAATTTTCTTCTGCTTTTGGTAAATATAGTAAATAGTATTTTGTTTATGAGAAATAAAATTTAGAAGAACAATGCAGTTTTTAGTAACCTATCTTAGTATGCTCTTTTTTATTGATATGTAATGGTTTTGTCTGTTTATTTTATGTCAAGGAAAACACTGGATTTTTAAGAGTAGAGGTACTGGACTAGTGAAGAGGATAACAGGCCATGAAGAAATGAAAGAGGTTTTTAAAGGCAGGTTGAAGAAGAGAGAAGGAAATGGTATTGAAGGCTTGGGAAAAAGGTTGGGTTTACTGCAGAAAGCAGACAGGCCCTCAGATTGGGCAAGCCCTCATTTTGAAGGCCTGTAGACTATGGTGAGTAAGGAGAACAGAAGAGCTTGTTAGCTGCTGAGAGTAATATTACAGAGTCCAGACCTGCTCTCTAAAATGATTTTAGTAGAAGTGAAGATGTGTGTTTATGTCTTCACAGTAGCAGAACTTATTCTTCAAATTTTCTGGTGGAGTGGACTGTGTGTTCTTTGCAAGGAAGTTACTCAAATATAAAATTAGCCAGTATAATTCTGGACTTTTTTTTTTAAAGAGGAAGCAGGTGAAGACAAATCAAATATTATCAATCAGTGGTTACTATGATAAATGTGATTGAGTGTCCTGTCTTTGGAAGATGCTCACAGAATGAAACTTCATGAAGGATTGATTCATTTGGGTCTCTTTTTAGAGATAAAGCTTTTAGTAGTGAATAAAAGAGCATAATATGAGTCTTCCCCAACTTGTCTGCATCATACTTTTAGTTTAATCTCTTATGCTTGGGTTTAGTTTCCACAAGGCAGAATAAAATTGATTAATATGACTATAGCAGTGCAGAAAGACTCAGCAGTCAGACAACTCTGGTCAAAATGATAACAAATTTTTGACTAGACCCTAGTGTGAATTAAAGGATGCATTTAAAAGGAAAAATGGCTATGCATAATCCATCTGGACTATCAAGAAAAAAAGAGGGAATGGCATCATGCATTGTGTAGTATGTTGCATCAATTTTCCTTTCTCTCCATCTTGTGTTCTGTTTGTTGTTTGGGTTTTTTTGATCAGTTTTGATCAAAATAATTTTCAGGTGTAATTATGGAAAGTTCTGCTAGTGTTGCACTTGCAGATTTCTAGAAGAGGATTTTGCTGATGGATTTTTGGGCATTGCATTGTTACAGCATTCAGCTCTGAAATTATGGAAATACATGCTGCAAGTAATGGCATGGCTCATATTTCAGGAATTGCTAGTCCAGTGATTTAGTCACTAAATTGTTACTGGTTCAACAGAAGGTGATGCTGTTTTAGACTTGGTGTGAAAATGTATTGACGTCTTTGTAGAACTGCTTCTGGAAAATCGACTTGGGGTGTGAGATCACAAGTTGATTCATAAATTCTGCACTAAGAGTATTGGTGTTAGAGAATTTTTGAAGACCAGTATTGTTGGTAGAGGTGGAGGGCAGGGATTTATTCTGTTAGAACTGCTAAAATTAAGTAATTTTATCCTACATGATCCTCATTAAAGAGAAATGTTGTAGGAAAACACTCCAGATTGAATTTGATTAATAGTCACTTTGGTGCTGTTTCTCCAGGAATGAAGGATAAAGCAATACTTGTAAAGGTGAAGCTGAGCGGAACCTTGAGAAGTGTCAGAATAACATGAAAAAAGGGATCTTCAACTATATAAAGAAAAAAATAATTTGGTATGTGGAGGACATGGTAGATTTTAAGCATAAATACAAAATTAAATGAATCCCTGCAATAGAACAGTGCAGTATTACCTGCTGTTTTTCCTTAAGGTGCTATGCATGACATATAAGGGCATGGAGACAGCTACAGCTGTAGTAATACACGCAGTCATCTCAAGGTGGGGAACCAGGATCACTGACTCGTGAAAACTGGTCTTAGTTACAGACTGTGTATTTGATTGCTTTTAAACAAATTTGTGGAGTTGGGAAGTATTCATTGTAAAAAAATGGCTAGTGTGGTACTAATTGAAACTGAATATGAAGGAGAATATCCAGGCTGCTACAAGAGTGTGCAGGTCACTGAAGAAAAGTAGAATGCTAAGTAGAAAATGAAGCAAGCTGCAGCATGGATTAACCATAGACTGTATCGTTGAAATTAATCCTGTTTGCTATCAGTACAGTCGTCTAAATGAAAAGTTATTTGCAAAGGACAAGAACTCCTGCTGTCAAGGTGGAGCTTGCCAGGTGATGTTGGCAGAAGGAGAGCAGGAGAAGCTCAGCTGAGGTTCAAGTGACTGCAGTTACCTGCACAGATAGTTAGTGACTCACCTGTATTGGTTATTTAAACCAGTGTGCTGCTTTGGGAATGAAGAGTCCGTGCACAGGGGCAGTACCTCTGACAAAGCAGAAGTTTTTGTCCTCACTGGAGAGGACAGAAACTTCTGCAGGAATCCTTGCTGGGACTCTTGTCAACTTGATCTGAGCCTTGTGTCGTGCTGCCATGAAAAAGACAGATTTCATCTTTCTTAGGTTATGCTGGTTGTGATGTATCTTCAGTGAGTGCAACAGAGTGCTTGTGGCACAGATTCTGAGACATTGTCTAAATTTGTTTATGCAGGCCTGGTTAGGTGATTATGGGACATAGTAGAGAACATTTTTGAAAAAAAATCGGTATGGTGAGATTAGAATTTCAGCTGGTTTAAAGCAAAATTAAGACTGGAAAATCAATGTAAATGCCATATATTTTGCAAGGGCAATAAATACTAGATATATAAAAAGCTTGTTGAAGCTGGGAAACAATGCTGTCACAAGTGGGCATAAATAGATTGTAACTTCTAATTGTACTTCAGAAAGCTTTTTAAAATTGTGAGGTGTTGGAACAAGCTGCTGTTGTAAGTGTGAGAGCAAAAAAGTGAAAAGGGATGTTGGAAAGATTGCAATAAGATACGTCACATAAGGTCAAGTTTGAATTCAGAGAGGGAATTTTTGCAGTGCCTGGCTGTTGTGGAGAGCTACAGGTGCTGCCTCATTTGTGTGACTTGAAGGGATTTCAAGTTCTAAATTCAAATGTATGTAACTACAGATATTAAAAGCTTCCAGTTCATTGTTGGATTAATTTAGTGAATTAGAATTTTTTACATGGTGAAACTTTTACCTAATCTTTGATTTTTCTTTATATCTGTGAACATCTCTGCTCAGAAGAGCTCTTTGTTTTGGTGAGACTGACCCAATAGAACACTTGCAGGAAAGAAACAGAAGTAATTTCCCAACTGTTGTCCAGAGAATTCTGTGTGCTTAATGGATCATATCACTGATAGATTCAAGAACCGGCTGATGGCACCTATCAGCTTTATATGACTTAACCCTTCTGTAGTAGCTGTCAGCAACTAGGTTTACTCTGAGGGTGAAAAGAAGCACAGCTGTATAGAACTAGTTGGAACAATTTTAAAAGATCTGAGAATATGCTAAGAGTTCTTGCAAAAAATAACACAGGAATCAGGAAATCTGTTTTGCAGTCAGTGAAATCTATATTGCGAGTCAAGTTACATTATGCAGAAGTAGCAAAATGGAAAAACCTTTCATTGTAACCTCTAAAAACTTGATGGTACATCTTTCTAAAAGGAGATATTGCTTTGCAAGCCCCCAATAACAGTTACTAGCTGGGAGATTTATATGACTTTCACTAATTCTGCTCTCTGGACCTAGAAAGCAAGTTCAGCGGTATGAGTAGCTCTGGCTGAACACATCTGAGAATCTGTTTCTGGAAAACATGTTTTCTCCAGTATCAAAGTACAGTGTTTTTATTTTGTAGGGAAGTTGATATGGAGTGTAAAAATGTTGAGGAGGTGACAATGAAATTCAAATGCATAAAGTAAATGGTATCTTATGCCTAAATATTAAAGATATACATGACCTTAAGACTACAATATTCTGTTTATATCATTTTAATGTTAAAAATACTACTCCATTTGGGGAAGTCTTTCTGTATTCCATTGCAGGTGACAAACGTGTGTGTTTTTAAATAAATTGGTCTAAATATGAGAAAAACTGATGATGTGTAATTTGGTCAATTTAATTTTATAGTTTATGTATGTAGAATTAATAGCTAATTTGAAAGATCATGTTCATTTTAAAATATTGTCAACTTAGAAGTACAATTTAAGATATTGCTGGATTGCTTTGCATATTCTAGTGATAGCATAAATAATATTGAAGTTTCTAATGTTTCACAAGTAGTCTGTTTTTAATGAAGTAAAATTTCAACTAGAAGATAGCTATTAACTTTAGGTTACTATATTTTTAAATGTTTACTTACTTTAAAGTACTATTCTAAACATTTAAAAGCATATTTTGAGGGAAATTTGTATGTCAAATGCTTACTTATGATTCTTTGTTTCTCTGTTTATTTTTAAGACGAGCAAAAATCAAATTAAAGTAGATCTTGTAGATGAGAATTTTACAGAATTAAGAGGAGAAATAGCAGGACCTCCGGACACACCATATGAAGGCAAGTAAAGTTTTTGTGTATGCAATCATTGTACATTTCAAGTCATGTGTCTTGAGATGCTTTGTTTGTAAAAATAATTACAGCATAAAATGTAGAGGTACATGTTTTAAAATAGTCTGTTTTATTTTTTTTAATACAAATTTTAAGCTTAAAAGACTATTTCAGTTCAGCTTCTGTGTTGTCTGAAGGGAGATGTGTTCTCCAGTAGGATAGACTATCCCATATCAAGGTTAATTTACAAATATAAGCTGTGCACTTTAATTGGTATAATTCTGACTTTTAGTTGTTTGTTTACTGTCTCGACAGTTTGAGGTCCTTAACCATGAAGCATTAAGAAACTGAGCTTCAGACTGTATGTGTATTTCTGTGATCTGGAGTGGTGATCATTCATAAACATTGCATTTCTCCTATCTCAAGCAGAGATGCCTTTGCAATTTAAATTTGGGACTAATTTTGGGCATCCATGTGTCCCACTACTTAATTTATACTGATTTGGGGGACTCTGTAGTAGAACTTCATATCTTTAGCTTTCTTCAAAAATTATACTTTACTGACTTTCTAGTTTATTAAAGCTGATGTCAGTAATTACGCATCTCTTACAGTCTGGTAAAAGCAAAGTAACTTTAACAGAGGCTAATGTAACATGCTTCTTCAGAGATACAAAATTACTCAATAGTGCTGGTACTTGTAAACTTTGTATATAATATATATGGAACTGGCAGGCATATCTTCTAATTGAAGTTCTTTCATGATAAGCAACGATTTTTAATTTTCTAAAAAAATTTTTGGATAGCTTTAAAACATAGTTTTGCTTGACTTTCCCATGCCAGGTATCTACTTGGATTTGAATTTGTACTTTCAATAAAAAAGTATCAAGGAGTGTCTAGGCAAATAAATTGCTTTTTTGGAATATAAACAATTTTGCATGTTCTTTAGGTGCTCTAGTTGCTCTATGCTTTTGAGCTAAGACTGAGACTTTAGTATTCCCCTGAGACTGGACACATGCCATTTGTCATTATTTTGGAAAAATAAATTCTCAGGTGGGGAAAATACCTGAAAATTGTTTTGTAGCTATGGAAGTGTATGCACTCAAAAGCATGAGTGACTGCTAATGAAAATCTGATTGTCACATCTTCCCTAACGGAGGACATCCCTTGTAATTTGCTTTTCTGGACTGGAAGCTGGTGCAGTAGCATTGGACTTGAGAGAAGGGAGGGTCTTCTGTCCTCTAGCTTTGGGACCCAGGACAGGAAAAGGATGAGGAAATAGCCTGACAGTGGTTGATATGGAAGAATATTGGGCAGAGGTCGATGTCAGAAGCTGACAAGAAGGGAGATTAGTCTGGAAGAAAGAAAGTAGAAAGTGGAAGCAACAGTAATGGTAGGGGTGCCCTGCAGGACTTCATTTCCAGAGTTCCTCAACAGTCTAGTAAGTAATGGTGGTTTTCCCCTCTCCCTCCCTTCTCCCATGTGTTTCCATCTCATCAGCTGTGGATGTATAGTTGACAGATGACAATATCTGGAAACAATTTATTCTGGTTGTAATATGTGCATTCAATTTAAAAGGAGTACTATGCTGTTCCCCTAAAATACAGACTCATGCTGGTGATCTATTGGAAAGTGAATAGTTCTATTTAGAATTTAGTATATTGTTATTTTGCAATAGTATAGTTCATCTTGTAAATCCAAGACTTAGTATTGTAATAACTTAACATCTGTATATAAACAATTGAATACTAGGAAACATCTGAAGAGTGGTAGGAAAGTGTTGGTTTTGAAGTGTTCCCATTCAGAGAGAATTAAACCTCCTTGGGTGAGTTGGTTTGTCAGATCTTGCCATTTTTCCCCCCTCTCCAGGTCAGTATTACCTTGGCTTATAAAATGGGGCTTTTTTGGAGAATGTATTGAGAGTTATTTGAAATTAAAGATGTAATCATGTGTCACAAAAGTTAAAAACTGTGTAGCAGGTCATGGAGAGGGTAAAAAAAGATTGACATGTCTGTCTGTAGAACTTAATTCTGTTTGATGCTGAATGATTCAAGTAGACAAGAATTTCAAAAGCTGGGTATTGTCTGCTCACATATTCGGCATATCCTGCCAGTGAAAAACAGCAATCTGTTTAGTGCAGAATTTTTTATGTGAAATGCATGCATACTTAGATACCTTTGAGTACATTTAATTATGCGGGTATAGTAAATACCCCTTTTGGAGAGGGGGTTTAAACTTATTTTTTGTTCTGATTATGGCAGAGATCTCATGAAGAGTAATGTGATTGTATGCTTACTTTAATCTAGAAGTCATATGCTTTGAGGAACAAAATGAGAGTTACTGCTAGCCCAATTTCTCGTGCTTCCTGACATTAGAATAATTTCCTTTGGAACGTTAGTATTTCTGTAATATAGTTATATGCATTTATTCCCGTACATAATTACGAAGGGCGTGCCAGTGTGTGTTGTCTTCATTTTATGACTATAGCAGTAATGCATGCTGCATAATTACTGACTGATGTTTTGTCATCTATAATCTGAACAGTGACACAGCAAGAAGTGCTTTATGAAGAAGTTTTATGCAGTAGTTCTGGTCAGACAGTCCTGTGATACAGGAGGGAATTCTAGAACCATTGTGAAGTGAAAGAACAGTTGTTGACCATAGTTGGTGAGGTATCTGAAACCAAACTGCTGCTGCAAATTTTTTCATAGGTAATGTTGGAACATTAGTTAAGAATGACTGAGAGGAAGAATGCTATCTATTGACAAAATTTACAGCTTTTATTTTTCTGTTAGTAGTGTCAACTCATATTGATCAATTATCAGAATATTGCAAGACACAACTTTAATTGAAACATGTTTACATCCCATATTAAAATGTGTTTGGAGAGAGGGCCTGTAAGAAACTTGATTAATGGCTGCTGGGTTTTACTTGAATGAATAGCTTTTCAGTAGGTAGGTTGGGATTTTGTGGGTTTGAATTTTTTATTTTTTTTTTTAAAGCCTGTGCAATATTGGTATTAATTTCAAGCCAAGCTTGCATGTGAGCCAGAGCAACTGCAAAATTTATAATAGGTTGTTTCTTCAAGGGAAATACCTAAAAATTGCTCTAACTCTTGGGAGACCTGTTCCAGTAGGACTACAGAAGGAATATTATGCCGTTACTGTTTAATTCAATTTCAATCATTAAATGGCCACAAAAAAAGCCATACATATGCCTACTCTTTAAAAAAATTGCAAAAATTAGTATATTAGTAATTTGTGTTTTAAATTCAGTATTTTAAAAATTACAGATTTTTATAGGTTATGTCTTTAAGCCTCTATTTTTAACTGCAAAGTTTAGTGCAAAACAATACTATATAAATAATACTACCAGCTCATCAATCTCTGGTGAAAAATATTGGTGGCTGAATATCCCATTAGGCAGAAGAGTGTAATAGTTTGTGGTAAGCAGAAGAAATGGTAGTACGTAAGGATAGATTTCATATTACCTTACAAGATGATGTGGCAGCAAAATCATAGAAGGACTGATGAATTTTTGTAATCTAGGCGGAGCGGGCTGTCTTTTTTTTTTTTTTCTTACAAACAGTTGCTGCTGAATTATGCTTCAGTTTAAAGAAAAGGGAAAAAAAACTTCCTTAAGGTCTCTTATTGATGTATGTGTCTTTAAAACTGTTTCTCCTGTGCTGTCCTGTGAGCAGAAAAGCAATCAATTTAGATATTACTGTTATAATTTTGGATTTATTGGTGTTCCCTATATAGTATTTTCTGGTTAAACTTCTCAAGTTACTTTAGAGTTAAGTGAGAAAGAGAACAGCTGTAGACAATAGTGTAAAATATCAAACTGATACTAGCTAGTTTCAGGTGGGGTGTATTAGACTGAAATACATTTTAAAAATGAGAGCTGTTAGAGGCTACTAATGTGTTTTTTGGCACAGATAAAAAGATGCCATATAATGTAACTGCTGGGAGGAGTACTTTGAGGCTTTTTTTCCCTGTGCATCTTACTGCCAGTATTGTAACTACTTGAGAGCTGGTTTCATATGGCTTGATTTGCAGAGTAAATCACTCCGGAAATCTCAAGGAAAATAGATTGCAAATACTTCAGCTTTAATTCAAGAAATTGTATAAATTGTAACACATTATACTGACAGAGGGAAAAGGTTTCTGAAAGGAGAGCAGCAGGTTGAAGAAAAAAATTGCAAATAAGGATAAATGCTTTCACTTTTTATAAAAAACGAAATGTCTGACTTAGTGTGTGTGGTTTTTTTGTACTCTGTGTTTTTTGTCATTGAACTGCTGCCTGGCAGATGGCCTTCACTGAGCAGGCAGAGATAGTTTGAGATTGCTCCAGAAGACTTAAGTACTGGTAGTGAACTTGAATGTTAACGGAACTGTAATGGAAATATGATAGGGAATGATACTGTGATAAAGAGGTAAAACTGAGAAATGTTTAAAACTGGGCAGTACGAGGGGGTTCTGTCTTCCAAGCTCTTATTATCCTTTACTGTATGCTCTGGCACTTCATATTATATTAATGGTACTGTCGTGTCAAAGTGTTTGCAGAATTGAAACAGAAGTAACTACTTCAGGTGGTAATGTAGAACATAATAAAAGTTAAACACTGGTACCTCCTTTATTATTTTTTTCACAAAGTGTGGGAGCTTTTCTGAAAGAGTTATTTGAATGTATTTGAATTCCAAAAAGTTTAAAATGAAATACAGGTAATTTTAATTGTGTAGTTTGAAGAAAATTTGTCATGATGTATCAGAAAATAGTCAAAATAATGTAATATCCCATGTTCAGCCTGAATATTCCTATGGCCTCTTTTTTCATCTATTTAGGAGATATTTGTATATTTTACTAAAATAAAGCATGGAAATTTTTTAAAAGACTGGAAATGAAAATGTATACATTAAATATATTAAGAAGTATAGGTACTGATTCACACAAGCAAACACAGCTTTTCTAACTGACTTTAAATGTATTTATTTATGAAATAGATGAAATCTAAATGTATGTCCTTACTAATACGGCTGGG
>VWZV01000994.1:4248-15585 GCA_013397155.1 Irena cyanogastra | reverse complement strand
GTATCCAGGCACACCGGGAATGGGGTGTCTGGGCCAGAGCCACCAGGAAGAGAATCAGCAGGAATGAGAAATACCCAGGGGAAGGGAATTCCAGCAGTGGGAAGTGCGACCACCGACTCACTGACCACCCATTCAAACGGAGCCGACCCGGCTCCAAAGGAGGGGAGAGCTGCTCCTGTGACTGATCAGGATACACCCAGCAAACAGGGCTGGGATGCCAGTGAATAAAATATAAACATTTTAAAAGCGATGTGATCAGCAATTAGTGAAAGCTGATGTCCTTGTTTGCTAAAATGTGTAAATAGTGCCGAGCTGTGATGAGCAGGGAGTCTTTTGTGGGAACCCCCAGCTCCTGCTTTGGCCAGCCGGAATAAAGAATTACCAACAGGAATCGCTGGGCTGGGCTGGGCTGGGAACGAGCCCGGGCCGGGCCAGCCCTGCCGTGACCCCAGCGGCAGCCGAGCGGCGGCAGGACACGGCCCTGGGGACAGGAGCTCCCGACCCGCCAGCTCCGGGACTTGAGGCTGGAAATGCGTGAAGAGCTCGGCTTTTAACGTGGCATCTCTGTTTTCCACCCGAACAAGCCTCACCCACGCCCTGCAGGGGATGGGGAAAGCCTCCAGCTCCTCCCCTGGCATCCCGAACAATGAGGCGGTGATGCCATCGCCAGGCGCGCGGAGAAACAGCACTGGTTTTTCCCGGAGAGAGGGGAGGGAGCCGGGCACTGCCCTGGGCGGGCTGTGCCATCCACGGCCGGTGCGCTGGAGGAGCCGGGGGCGCTCAGACCCTTCCCAAGCCTCCCATCCTGATCCTCGTGGGAATTCCCTGCCAGCCACCGATTCCCGCTGGGATTTACATCCAGCTGCTGCTCTCGCAGGGGCTTCCCGGGGTGGGAACCTCCGGCAGCGGCTCAGGTGGAAAAGCGTGTGCAGACCTGCCGGGAGGGGCAGCAAACGCTTCCCAGGGCTCAGCACCCGCACCTCCCGCAGCTGTGGGAGCCCCGCGCTGGCTGTGGCTCCCTCCCACTCCCTGGGCAGCACAGCTGTCCCCAGGGCTCCTGCCTGGCCAAGGCACCAGAGTCCGGGCACATCTGGAGCCAGAGTCCAGCCTGAACACCGGGATGGCCCCTGGCGGGACGGGAGCAGAGCTCCCGGCTCCCACCATGGCTCAGCTGTGCCCCGCGGGTCCCCTCGGTGAGAGGAAGGCTTTCCTGAGGAGCGACAGGCAGAGCAGAGCCCGATTCCCAAGCTGAGGGGCAGGGACGGGCACCAGGGCCCAGCAATCCGGCACAAAATCCCCCAAACCCGCAGAATGGCTCAAGCAGGGCTGCAAAGCTGGCCAGGGAAGAAAGGAGAAGACTCGGGGTGCTGTCATGTCTTAGAAACTCTGCTCCTTTCTTTGCTCATCTGTTTAAATCAGAGGATGTTCCCGGCACGGCATTCAGGCTGCCAGACCGAAGCGCTCGCTTGTGCTTTTGTCTCCCGTTCCTCCTCTCCCCTTTGCTTCCCCGTGGCCTTTGCCGGGAAGTTCAGGCCGGTTTTGTCAGGAATGCGTCAGCAGCGCTCCCGCAGAGCCCCGTTCTGCACCGCTCCCGCTCCTGTGTGGGATCACTGACTGCACGGCCGAGGCTGGGAAGCGCAGGTGGGCGCTGAGTGCTCTGCCCCTGACGTGGCATTTCCAGGAACAGCGGCGGAATTGTCCCGTTTTGGCCGCAGTTCCCGCAGTTTTTCACCTCTTCTGGTTTTGAGGCGTTTGGGAATCCTCCCCGCCCGCCGTGGGTGCTGGCAGCGCTGGGACAGGTCAGGGGCTCTGCTCCGGACGGTGGGCGGCAGGCAGGGAGGGCTGCAGGTCACCGAGGCTGTCCCTCAGCTTGGGAGGAAAAGGAACGATCCGGGGCACGATTCCTGCCCCCTCCGTGCGGCATCCAAGCAGGGTTTGCAGCTCCGCAGCCGCAGATGCTCAGCACAGCCCCGCAGCCGTCCTGGAACCAGCGGTCCCCGCTCAGCCGGAGGGAGCCGGGGCTGTGTCACCGCAGGACACCGAGGGACGGAGCACTCCGTGCTTCTGCATCCCTGTCCAGGGTCCTGCGTGCCCCGCAAGGGCCAGGCGCTCCCCTGAGCTCAGCCACAACTTGAGCCTGTCCCCAGGCACCCACCGTGCCTCCCCGGGGCTGCCGGGGGACCCGCCCTGCTCTGAGCCCGCATCCTCCCGGGTCTGCAGAAAGCAGGCAGAGAGGAGTGCAGGGGCTGTCCGAGGTGACACCGGTGCCAGTGCAGCTGTCCCCGTGCCCCAGGCAGCCTGGCCTGGCCGCTCCGACAGGGAGCATCCCTGCTCCATGCAGAGCCACAGCCTGACGGAAGGAATTCGCCTCCGCGTTTCCATGCTGGGAGGAAGGGAGTTCATCGGGAGCAGTGCAGGTAGAAATCCTCACCGAGGGTGGCATCCTCACCCAGGGCCTGCCCCGGCTCTGCGTGCATGAGACATCCCAGGAAATATTTGCTCCTGGCTCAGTGCAGCAGGAGAAGCGCTCAGGTCAGCCCAGGTGAGGCTGTGCTCATGCCCAGGCACTCCCTGCTCCAGAGGTTTGTCCCTGGGGAGGGAAACCAAAGGGTCAGGACAGGGCTCACTGCAGCTCAGGAGGAGAATCCAGAGCTGAACCCACCCTCAGCTCAGCTCAGCCTCTGCCGGGGAGCCCCAAAAGCTGGGCAGGGAGGAGAGGGAGGCTGGCTCCAGCCGTCCCTCTGGGGCACAGCTGTGGCAAGACTCGGCCAGGGGTCCAGACAAGGAAAAGGCAGAGACTCAACAAGGGAGGACGGTCAACAGAGTCACATCCTCCATCCTGCTCACACGTGGGATCTTCCTGCCCACCTGCAGATCCCACATCCTGCTCAGGGCCGCTCACACCCTCCGGGAGAGCTCCCACCACTCACAGCCTCCCTGCACTGGCCTTGGAGCTGGGCTGGGCTCCCTGGAGCTGCCCCCAGCCAGGCCTGCCCGGGCAGGGTGGGACAGGCACTGCCCAGGCACGTCCTGCTGGCCAGGTCAGCTCTGGCTGTGATCCCTGAGACGGAGCCCGAATGCAGGAGCTGCTTCCAGCCGGGAAAAGGTTCCCAGCAGATCCAGGGAGACAGGAAACATCTGCATTGTCACAGCTGGCGGGTGCTCTGCAAGCACAGGATGTGTCCCTTAAACAGCCCATTTCCCCCAAGCTGGGCTGCTGCTCTCCTCGCCCTGCTGGGACCAGTGCTCTGCACGCCCTGGGCTTCCCCATCCTGGCTCAGGGCACTGCCTCCAGCCAGCCCTGAGCGTGCCCCAAGTTCGAGCTGCCCATCCTGGAGGCTCTGTCCATGGAGGAGGGAGGGAGGGATGCGTGGCACATGCAGCTCACCCTCTCCAGAGCTAAATGGAGGCCTCTCAGTGCTAAACTAAATTAACCTTGAAAAATTCATTTCACAAATGACTGCGGCAATTAGCTGCTCTTAATGAGCTGCTTCACTCAGGCTGATGTCTGAAGGTCCTGGAGGAAGTCACTCTGTGCTGCTCATGCCCCTGCCAGCTGACAGGAACTGGCAGCCCCTTCCCACCTGCTTCCCAGGGAGAATTCCCACCTTTGTGGCTCCAGTTTTCTGCACACAGGTTTCCAAGGCCACTGAAGACTCCCGAGCCCAAAGCTCTGCTGCTGCACCGCTGAGTGTCAGGGATGAGGAACGACGGTGATTTTCTATCAGGTGATGGGGCAGGACAAAGCACAGCAGCATTTCAGGTGAAATCCCTAGGGAAAGAGCAAAGGAACCGTGCTGGAGCTACAGCCAGGTGTGGAGATGTGCAGCAGCTCCCTGGCTCTGCTGCAGTGCTGACATTTCAGGGGCAGAGCTCAAACCCTGCCCCAGCCCTGCAGGACCCGGGGCTGTGACACCCAGGGATGTGCCCAGGGCAGGGCAGGGCTGGCTCAGAGCAGGACCCTGCCCACCCCAGCTGCTCTGGGCCTGAGCTGGATTGTCACAGCACATGTCACAGTTAGACAGCCACGATAGCCAGTGACATTGTCCAAGTGCCAGACCCTGGCCTGTGGCTGCAAGATTTGCTGCCACAAAAGCCCTGCACGAGCCCAAAGCTGGCATTGCACTGTCTGCAGGTTGGACCAAAGTGATTTCTAGAGATGTTTCTGATTCTTTCCCGGGGTCCCCCTTCTTGCTGTGGCCTTAAGAAAACACTGTTAAATCTCATGTGGATTTTCTCAAGTGTAACCTCCTCTTGTGAATGACCTGGACTCAGGACAAAGGCTCTCAATGTTCTGTTTTAAAAGCTATAACCCCATAAACATCCCTGTAACAAAACCTCAAAACAGCTTAATATTTACTCATTAACCACTGGAAGAACACCAATGTTTTATTTCCTTTCCTCCCTCCAGTGCAGTTTGCTCAGAGCTGAGCGTTCCCTGCCCTGAGCTCAGAGCTCAGGTGGTCCCTGTGGAACACTGGGCACCCAGCAATCCCTGCCAGGCATTCCCTGAGCATGGCACTGCATGTGGCTGTGCAATTTAGAGAAATCTTTTCCCACTGCAACATCCCTGGCAGTGTCCATCCACAGGCACCACTGCAGGGGCAGCAGAGGAGAAAAAAGTGTCAGGGGAGCTCCTTTCTAAAATCCCCACGGAGCTGTCACCCATAAACCTGAAAGCAGAGCTATCCAAACCAGATCCCTCCAGCACGGGGCAAACCTGGATGGAACTGAGCCTTGGAATGTGCTGCAGTGTCCAGTTTTTGTGCCAGAAGTGTCAGGGAAGCAAGGGAAGCTGTGGCAGGATGTTGGAGGGTTCTGCTGAGCTGCACGAAAAAAATGTGTGCAACAATTTGCAATGTCCCAAGGCAGAATCCAATCTGGTTGCTTTCCCAAAGCTTTGTCATTTCCTGGGCAGTGTCATTAAAGTGGGATTGAAGTGTTCAAGCCCACTCCAAACGGGGTAGATTTTGCAATCCACCCCAGAGCTCTTTCTAAGCATTGCTCGTGCTTGGCAGGCAGGAAAAGCACAAATCCTCCCAGGTCTGGCACTTTCTGCTCAGATCTGCTTTTCAGGAGCTGCTTGCCCACGGCACCACTTCCCAGCACATTCCATCCACGGGATGGATGAGACAATGGGATGGGATAACGGGATGGGATTGATGGGACAACGGGATGGGATAATGGAATGGGATGGATGGGACAACGGGGTGGGATAATGGGATGGGATGGATGGGACAATGGGATGGGATAACGGGATGGGATGGATGGGACAATGGGATAACGGGATGGGATGGATGGGACAATGGAATGGGACAATGGGATGGGACAATGGGATGGGACAATGGGATGGGACAATGGGATGGGACAATGGGATGGGACAATGGGATGGGACGGATGGGATGGGACGGATGGGACATGGGATAACGGGATGGGATGNTTGTCATTTCCTGGGCAGTGTCATTAAAGTGGGATTGAAGTGTTCAAGCCCACTCCAAACGGGGTAGATTTTGCAATCCACCCCAGAGCTCTTTCTAAGCATTGCTCGTGCTTGGCAGGCAGGAAAAGCACAAATCCTCCCAGGTCTGGCACTTTCTGCTCAGATCTGCTTTTCAGGAGCTGCTTGCCCACGGCACCACTTCTCAGCACATTCCATCCACGGGATGGATGGGACAACGGGGCGGGATAATGGGACGGGACAACGGGATGGGATGGATGGGACAATGGGATGGGATAACGGGATGGGATTGATGGGACAATGGGATAACGGGATGGGATGGATGGGACAATGGAATGGGACAATGGGATGGGACAATGGGATGGGACAATGGGATGGGACAATGGGATGGGACAATGGGATGGGACAATGGGATGGGACAATGGGATGGGACAATGGGATGGGACAATGGGATGGGACAATGGGATGGGACAATGGGATGGGACAATGGGATGGGACAATGGGATGGGACAATGGGATGGGACAATGGGATGGGACAATGGGATGGGACAATGGGATGGGACAATGGGATGGGACAATGGGATGGGACAATGGGATGGGACAATGGGATGGGACAATGGGATGGGACAATGGGATGGGACAATGGGATGGGACAATGGGATGGGACAATGGGATGGGACAATGGGATGGGACAATGGGATGGGACAATGGGATGGGACAATGGGATGGGACAATGGGATGGGACAATGGGATGGGACAATGGGATGGGACAATGGGATGGGACAATGGGATGGGACAATGGGATGGGACAATGGGATGGGACAATGGGATGGGACAATGGGATGGGACAATGGGATGGGACAATGGGATGGGACAATGGGATGGGACAATGGGATGGGACAATGGGATGGGACAATGGGATGGGACAATGGGATGGGACAATGGGATGGGACAATGGGATGGGACAATGGGATGGGACGGATGGGATGGGACGGATGGGACATGGGATAATGGGATGGGATGGATGGGACAATGGGATGGGATAATAGAATGGGATGGATGGGACAATGGGACGGGATAACGGGATGGGATGGATGGGACAATGGGACGGGATAACGGGATGGGATGGATGGGACAACGGGGCGGGATAACGGGATGGGATGGATGGGACAACGGGGTGGGATAATGGGATGGCTCTGCCAGGACACGGGAACAAGCCAGGAGCTCTGGCCATGCCTGGTTAGACAGAGTGCAGATAAATCCTCCTGCTTATCCCAGCCCCTCACACCACACCGCGTGTGTGCTCCAGCCCCGGTCCTGCAGAGCACGTTCTGCAGGATTTAATCACCCTGGGGCTGAGGGGACATTCCCAGGGCAGCCAGGGAGCTGGGAAGAGAGGAGAGGAGAGGGACAAATTGTTTTGGGTGCCTGCATGGCCCGGGTTGGGTTATTTATAAGGGCTGAGGTCAGGATCAAACACCCTCATTTCTGCTGCGTGAGCGAACGGCTGCAGGGCTCTGAGATCAGCCTCCAAACACAGCCCGGTGCCGGGGCACGGAGCCACCCCAGCCGGGACTGCTCCTCCTGCTCCTGCACGAAGGGCCAGCGCTGGGTCGGGGCAGCTCCCAGCAGCCGGGGCACAATCCCGCCCAGAGCCATGGAAATTCCACTCCCCGGGCGCTGTTCAGCACGGCTCCCCTCTGGACGAGGGCAGAGCAGATCCACAGCTCTCCGTCCAGCTGGGGCTTGGCTGTTTGTCCGTCCCCTCGCTGCGGGAAGGGGCTCTGTGTCCCCCCAGGGCTGGGGCTGCCCAGCCTCTCCAGGCAGATCCCCCGGTGAATCCCGGGCACGCTGGAGCCCCGCTGCCCTCGCTGCCAGCCCTCTGCCGTGCCCGGGAGGGGCAGGTGCGGCTGAGATGAAGCAGAAGCAGAGCGCTGCACTGACAATGCCGCTGACGCTTATCCAGGGCTGGCACAGCCCAGCCAGCAAACAGCACCGGGATCTGTGGGAAAAGCGGGATCCGCACGGCAGCTCACGCTCCAGCTCTGCCTTATCTCCTGCGAGCCTTATCTCCCGCGAGCTGGAGCCGGAGCTATTTTCCTTTCAACCCCGTAAAAATGTGTCAGTTTTATATTTATAGATTAGGCCACAATCCCATGGGAAATTAATTTGCCCAACAGCAGAAATTCTGTCATCGCAGGCATCAGTCAGTCTGGGAACGGGGATCTCCAGGCCAGGCCCTGAAACCGGGGAAATGGCTTAAAATAATAACCACGGGAGGATGTGGGAGACAGCAAATTACAACAGCTCCTTCCTGACTGCAAATGCTTTCTGAGGCATTTTGTGGTGGATACCTAAACGCAGAGCCAGAGGTTTGGTGTGACCCTCATGTCTGAGGGGGGAAGGGTCTCACACAACCCACGGGGTGGGGAGGGAGGGTCCCCATTCTGTTCCTGAATCTCCTGGGGGTCCCCGCAGACCCCGGACAGGGACTGGGAGTCCTGGGTGTCGCCACGTCCCCACCAGCTGTGCCACGGCAGCTCTGGGTGCCCGCAGTGCCCCAGGGAGCCGCATCCCACCCCAGTCCAGCCGGGGCTGGGAGCCAGAGGGATCAGCTGGCCACGCTGGGACCGGGTGGTGGAGGGGACAGAGAGCCCTTCCCCTTGGGACAGCTCCCCTGGGCCACTGTCACTGCCTTCCTCTGCTCTGCAGATAAATGGCACTTCTTCCTTCAAATCCACGGGCTTCCTTTAAGCCTCAGAATGTTCATTTCAGCCTCAAAATGTTGCTGGGAGCTCTTATCCTCCCCTCCCTGCTCTGGCCACGCCGAGCTCACGGGCTGGGCTCGGGCTCTGTTATCTCTCCACTTAACAACACACCCGAGCCCTCCAGGTGCCATGAATAAATCCTGTTTTCTCCGGGAGACACTCCCACCATTGACAGCGCTGGGGCTGGGCTGGCAGCACCCTGATTTACAGCCGAAACCACCGGGGCCACGCCAGCCTCTTCTTCTCCTCACCACGTTTGTCCCGAAGGGCAGGGAAGGGATGGGGGCCGGGCTGGGCTGGGGGTGATGCAGATCTCGGGGCTCTGATGCAGACCTCGGGGCTCTGATGCAGACCTCGGGGCTCCGGGGGACCCCGAGCTGCAGTTTCACACAGCCGGGGAGCCCGGCAGGAGCCCGGGGCTGGAGCAATGCTGGAAGCACAGCCCGGCTCCAGGGCTGACGTCAGGGCAGCCCGGCCCTGGCTCCCTCAGCTCATACCTAATTTTCCCATATAAGGCCGGGGAGAGCAATAACTCTGCTGGCAAGCGGATCAATAAAAACAGATGGTGGGCTCGCAATTAGAGATTAAGCACATACCAATCCAGAACAAACAGGCCATAAATCATACGTGAAGGAGGGTATTTATAGTGGGGATCACATTCCTTAATTAATTCAAAATGGCCCAGGAAAGAAAATAATACCAAACTGCTCTTTTTTCTGCTTTGTTCCTCCTTGCTTTCGCAGAGCTGCATTCCTTCCTTGGGGGGTGCAGGGACAGAGTGAGGGACAGAGCAGGGGGACAGAGCCAGGGGGGACAGAGCCAGGGGGGACAGAGCCAGGGATGCTCACCCTGGGGAGGGAAGCAGGGCTGCAATCTGGGAACTGCCGTGGAGCAGAGGCAGGGTGAGCAGCCAGGCTGAGTGCTGCAGGAGCACAGCTGAGCCTGGATTTGCCCCCACGCTCCTGGGGTGCTGGTTTGCACCCCGCTAGCCCATCACCTGTCCCCAGGGCAGGAGCAGGGAGCCCCGGGATGAGGGCGGTTCCCACGGGTGACAATCAGCAGCAGCCCTGCCCACAGGGACATGGCAGACACGCTCCTCATGCAGCAGTTACTGCACTGGACTGACTGCTCTCTAAAACGATGAGGGGCTCCTCGTTCTTGGGGTGCTGCAGGTAAACACAACACAGCCAGCAAAACTCCTTAATTCCGAGAAAAAAACTCCTTAATTCTGAGAGTACACCTGGGCCAAGACTGATGAGGGGCCCCAGCCTTTCCAAAGCCCCCCTGTGACTCCAGTCCAGGCCTCTGGGATAGTCGGGAATTATTAATTTTAATGGGAACAGTGGGAACAGGGTACCTGGGGAAGCCCCATCCACCTGCAAGCCTCGCTCAGAGCCCCTGAGCCCGGGTGGAAGGTGGAGAGGGTCCCTCTCTGGGAGCACAAAGGGCTTGCCCCGACTGTGGGGAGAGCTGTGCAGAGCAGAGGATGGAGCTTCGGCAGTCGGGGAGGCAGACCAGGTGTGAAGCTTTGCAGTTCTGCCTCCTCCACGCCCCGGGACCGATCCAGGCGCTGGTGATGGCTCAGCTCCGGATCTGTTCCCTGTCTCCAGAGTCCCCTGCCACGGCTTTCACTGCGGGAAACGCCACCCACCACACCTTCATTAGTCACAGCCTTCCCCCAGCCCCCTGGGCACCTGTGTGCCCTCGATGGAGCTCCCCGGGGAATTCTGGCAGGGAGAGCCCGTCCTGTGCCCCGGCTGTGGGGGTAGAGCAGCCCCCCTGCCCAGCCCAGGGCAGGGTCACTGCCAGGCTGGGCTAATTCCGGGGACACCCTGCCAGCCAGCACGCAGGGACCAGCCCCGGGCCCTCCAAATGAGCCCTGTGAGCTGCCGGAGGAGGCAGCCAGAGCCCGGGGCTGGACACGGGGCTGGACAGGCTCCCTGTGCTGCCCACCCGGCTGGACAGGCTCCCGGGGCTGCCCACCCGGCTGGACACGCTCCCGGGGCTGCCTCGTGCTCCTGTCAGGCAGACAGGAATACCAAACGTGTCCCAATCCCCAGGAATTGTGAGTTCTCAGGCAGACAGGAATACCAAACGTGTCCCAATCCCCAGGAATTGTGAGTTCTCAGGCAGACAGGAATACCAAGCATGTCCCAGTCACCAGGAACTGTGAGTTCTCAGGCAGACAGGAATTCCAAACGTGTCCCAGTCACCAGGAATTGTGAGTTCTCCGTGCTCAGCACTTGCTGGGGGTGGCTGTCCCCTTGCTCCTATCTGGCTGCTTTCATCTGCTATGAAATCACTGCAGGAATTCTCCTCTAGCAGTTACTCATCCTCCTCCTCCCTCCCGGAAAAAAAGCTGTTTTGTCAGTAAACGTGATAAAAATCTCCCCTTCATGTAGATTCAAGGTGAAGTTAATCAAAATATTTACACAATCCTCAGATAGTGCACTCACCAGGGTTCTTGTGGTGTCCTGATTGCAGCAGGCGCCCCTCGAGCATCACCCCAGCCCAGGGAGCAAGTGCAGAACTGGTCTGGCCAGCCCTGGGGCCAGGGGTGTCACAGCACATGTCACAGCTGAGACAGCCACGATACCCAGGGTGTCACCACACAGAGTAACCCCACACCATCTCAGAGGGCTGCAAGCAGCTGCCCTTCCTGTCCTTCAGCCCAGCCCTTTATCCCCTCCTGTTCATGCACTGCACCTGTGTGCCCCTGCTCCCTTTGGTGGCTGCTCAGCACACCTGGGCACTCCCTGGCTCATTGCTGTCAGTGCTGCTCACCTGCTGCTCACAGCTGTGCCCATGGGGATGAGGCTGGGCCACAGCCCCACTGCCAGGGACCCCAAACTGTGTCACACACAGCCCCACTGCCCACAGTGACCCCAAACTGTGCCACACACTGGAGCACCTCACATTGTCCCCGTGGTGCTTCCCCATGATCCCTGTCCCACCCTGCACTGCTGCCTGTGAGCAGCTGTGTCTGTCAGCAGCTGGAATCCCCATGCACCCATGGGATCCCTGTGCACCCATGGGATCCCTGTACACCCACAGAATCCCTGTGCACCCATGGAATCCCTGTACACCCACAGAATCCCTGTGCACCCATGG
>VWZV01000989.1:252905-281783 GCA_013397155.1 Irena cyanogastra | reverse complement strand
AGAGGGGAGGGGATCGTTTAGGGTTTGGTCTCAAGGGAGGGAGGAATATTCCACGCCCGCGGTGCTGACAACACGGGTGTGGGCGCGGGGTGTCACCTGCCAGAGCGGGGAAGTCAGGGAGTCCCCCGTGCGGATGTTTGAGGAGGGTCGGAGGGTTTCGGGTCCCCATCCCTCCCTGCCAGGGTTTACCTGCGATGATGGCCGGGTTGTTCTGTCCGCCCTCCGCCTTCACCCACAGCTCCAGGGTGAACTCCTCCCGCGGGACTGCGGGCAGCACCTCCGCCCGCGCCGCCAGCTGCTCCCGGCCGCCCGAGAAGTACAGGGCGGGCAGCGGCCGCTCCCTGGGAGGGTCCGGCACCTGCGGCTCCCGGCCCCGCCGCCTCATCATCCGGCTCCGGCCCCGGCCCCGGCCGTCCGCCTCGCCCTCCAGCTCTTCTCCTCCTCCCCTGGCTCCCCGCGGTCTCCGGCCCCGCGGGGATGCAGCTCCGAGCGCCCCGTGCGCGGCGGGACCCTGCGGGTACAGCCCGTACGGGTGATGCGGGGGGGCGGCGCGGCGGCTCGGAGCCTCCATCCCGCACCCCGAGACCGGCGGGGGCTCCCCGCGGGCCAGGCTGAGCGCCGCCAGCAGCAGCGCGGCCAGGGGGGCTCCGCCGCGCAGCATCCTCCTTGGGAACGAAGTTGGGGGGCTGGGAGGTGGGGGGCGAGTGGCCGCGGGGGAAATGGGGTGTTCAGGGGGGCGGCGGGCGGCAGCGCCGGGGCACAGTCCCCCGCCCCCCGCCGCAGCCGCTGCCCCCAACTTTTCCCCGGCACCGCTCTCCTCCCTTCTGCTCGCCCAAGAGGAGGAGGAGGAGGAAGAGGAGGAGGAGGAGGAGAAGGAGAAGGAAGGCGAGAGCACCGCGGCGGGGACCCCCTTTCTGCCTGCAGCCGGGGTTCCCGGGGCACGGCGGACCCTGCGCGGCTCTCGGCGCTGCTTGGTTCTGCCTGCGGGAGCGGGGGATGCGTTAGTCGCCCTTATCTAGAAAGCCCCGAGGCGCTCCGCTCCCCACCCCCACCTCGAGGAGGGGTGTGGAGGGGGGGCTGCCCTTATTTAAAGATGATTATGTCCAATCTAATAAACCCCGAGCGGACCATCGCCCTCCCTTCCCTCCGCCCTCCCGGGCGCTGCCCAGGATGCTGGCGGGGAGGGGATGCGGAGGAGACACAACCCTCCGGGCGCTTGGTCCCCTCCGCACACCCTTCCCGCCCTCAGGGTTTTGGGACAGCACCTGCCCTGTCCCTGCCCGTGTCTTCTCCTGTTGTAGCTCCCACCTCGCCTCCACCCTCCATTTCCATCACCTAGAGGGGAGGAAAAGCTGAAAGGAGGGGACACTCTCCCTCAGCCCTGCCCCAGGCGAGGAGAGAGGTTGTCTCTCTCCTCGGCAAGAGATTTTTCTGCTTTTTCTTGCTTTTAATATTTTTTTCCTTTCCCAAACAATGACACGTGCAGAAAGGTGGGGTGGAGGTGCCTTATCTGAGCAAACCACATCCAAAAGCCAAAAAACCCCCTGCACCAAGGGACTGGGCAGCAGTGTGAGAAGCACCATCCACCCTCTGCCAGAGATTACAGCACCAGCACTGCTAGGGAGAGTTTCTCAAAGCATACAGGTGAGAAAACAAACCCCCAAAGTTTTCTTTTGGTTCCCAAGACTCCCTCACACTAGCACATGGCATACAAGTCTAGGAAAACTTCAGCAAGGAAATTCAGTGAGATGAGAAGCTTTTTCATGCTTCCTTTTCATTATTATTATTTTATATATTATTTTTTTTCACTCCCAAACACTATCTGTGGCGGTCAGTCTGAAGCAGGGTTGCCAGCGAAAGCTGGGAGGCCCATTCCAGGGTACAGGCTTTCAAACCAGCAAAGCAGGAGGGAAGGGATTTAAGAATAAACAGCAGGAGCTGGCTGTGTGGGGTTGGGGTTGGGCGGGTTTTTTGTCTTCTCAAGGTGGGAGGGTGATGGGAATAAGGGTGGGGGACTGGTGCCTTTAGTCAGGGGGAGATAGAAAAATACAATGCTGGAAAATTTGAGGGTTAGGAGGGGTGAGCACAGTACACCTCCTGCTGCCCGGGAAGGAGGAAGGTGGGTGTGAGCACACAGAGAGGTGAGGGCTGGGCTGGCGGTGTGTGAAGAGGAAGGGAGGACACAAGGGAGCGAACAAGGCCAGGCAGAGCAAGGATGGCTCATGCAAAGTTGTTCAAGCAGCTCCCAAGGACATTTGTGGCATGAACTATATCCAAGCACAACACCAACACCCATTGCTTGCAGGGAGGTGCTGGGAAGAGGTCTGCAGCTCTCCTGCCTACACTGACTGACCCAGTGCCCATCCACTGGCAGTGGGGGCATGGAGACAACCCAGCTCAGGGCTTGGCACGGGTGAGGTGGCCCAGCAAGTGTTGTCCTGGGGCCAACGCCAGCAAGCGCTGCTTACAGTGCGTATTCATTCAGGAATGAACCAGGCTCCTGATAGCTCTGTCTACCAGGGCCTGATAAGAGAGGATCCCACGGGATGGCTAATTTTGAATGGTGGTGACTTTAAAGAGGCTGTTTATCATCCTGCCACACAACACTCTTCCCCAGGTACTCCAGAGAAGCAAGACCCTCAGCAACGCGTGCTGCCATCCCAGAGGTTCAGCAGCACTGCCCCCTCAGGGACAGCCTAGCTGGGATGAATCCAGCATCAAAGCAACAAAACCCTCCAAAAGTGCACCCAGGCAGGGACTCTATATATAGGCTCTGGCCTGGGCTAAGCTGCTCCCTTGACAGAATGACACCCACAAACAAATAGCTCTGCTGTCTGCAGGGTTGGGATGCACCAGGAGCTGCCAATCCTACCAAGGAGCCCACTTCCTGGGGGCAAAATGAGCAACAGCAGAGGAAGGCTCCCTGCCATGCCAAGGCCATCTTCCCCTGCTCTGCCTGTCCAAGCCTGAGTATGTCTGGATTTAGGAACGACCAGAGCAGGAAGCTGAGACTATGAATCATTATCCCATGTTGGCTCCTGAGCACTCTCCACCCAGGCAGGTTCCCCTGGCAATCCCTGCCAAAGTGGGGCTGGTGAGGATGAGGATGGCAGGACAATGGGGGCATATCACTGGGCTGCTCAGCATCTGGGGAAGAGACATGCTGGGATGCTGTTCCCATGCCAGCACCACTGTGGGCTACAGAGTAAATCCCTGTCATTTGGGTAATTTTTCTTTGCTTTAAAAAACAAAACCAAAAAACCCCACAATTAACTGACAACTGAGATGATTTTCTTGGCTGTGAACCTGTGAAGAGAAGACTGGTCCTGTGGATAAGATGGGGATTCCAGGGTGACCGACTAGTGGCAATTAGCCCTCAGCATGTTTTCTGTCTCTCAAGGAAGCAGAGTGGGCATCTGTTAGAGATCCCAGCTCAGAGCCAGGCCATCTTGGCTAAGGAATGCAACAGCCCTGGCATCTTCCATGGAGGTGATCCTTGCAGGCAGGGTGCTGTGGCTGTCCAAATCTGCTAATGATGTTCAAGAGCAAGTAAAAGGATGCTGGGTAGGAGGAAGGAGGAGGGCAGAGGTGTGTCAGAGGGTCAGTTTGGCGGGTTATTCCACAACTCTTTCCTGCACATTGTCCTTCCTAGCATGTCCCTGTTCTTTGGACCCTCTGGGCTGTCAGTCTCTGCAGTCAGGGTTATTTGGGATGGGGATTGGATAAGACAGGCTGATGATGCTGGGAAGAAGCAGGGGGTCAGGAGCCTCTGGAAGGAGGCAAGGGAAGGGGGGAGCCCCATCAAAGTGAGATGCTGAGCAAGGGCTCTGGGATGGTCCCAACACAGGAGCGAGGTAACCAGGGCTGCTCAGCCCACACTGGGGGAAGGTGAGGAACAGCTGTGAGGTGCACTATAGGGGGAATGGACAAGATGACCTTTAAAGGACTCTTCCAGCCCAAACTATTTTATGATTCTAGGATTTAGCTGGAGCAGAGGCCAAGCCTTGCTTTTCCCCACGCCTGTCAAAAACCATCAACAAAAGCCTTCCTCTCCCTCCACTCCTCCTCGGGAAACCACCAGTGATCTTGACATGGGAATAAAGGCTCTGGGAGAATCCAGCTTTTTTGTTCACGGCCAGGCAGCCAAATCCCGCAAGCCTGAGACAGCAAGCCTCAGCAATCAAAGCCACGAGAAGCAGCCGACCCTGCTCAGGGCACAGCCCCAGCCCTCCCTCCTCTCCCTCCCCAGCTCTCCTGCTTTTCCCAAGCAGATTAGGAGCCTGTTCAAACGCTCAGGACCCCCGGAGGTCAGAGACGCTGGCCTCTCGCACCAGAGGTTTGTTTGGGAACTCGCTGAGTTTCCTGCTTCTGGTAGGTCTGGAGATAAGCCCTGGTGTGCAGCCGCCGTCTGGTGCCAGTGCCGGTAGGAGTCCACAGTCACACACCGAAAATCCAGCAGCAAAAGCTCCACAGCCATAGAATCAAAGGATCACAGAATGGTTTGGATTGGAAGAGACTGTAAAGATCATTTAGTTCCACCCTCTTGCCATGGGCAGGGACACCTTCCACTATCCCTGGTTGTTCCAAGCCCTGTCCGACCTGGCTTTGGACACTTCCAGGGATCCAGGGGCAGCCACAGCTTCTCTGGGCTCCTTGTGCGAAAGGCCTCCCCACCCTCATGGGGAAGAATTTCTTCCTAATACCTAAATCAAAACCTACTCTCTTTCACTTTAAAGTCATCTTGCCTTGTCCTATCACTAGATGCCCTTGTCAAAAGTCCTGTTCCCTGCGTGTTTGTGCCTTGCAGATGGACACATCTTGTAAGGGATGAGAGACAATCACAGAGACTTCCCACGGGCACTCCCTTGGCCTCCCACACACCCTGCAACAACCAGTAAGGTTTCCCCATGCTGTTCAGTCCCATGAGTTTAGTGACAACAATTTCTCTGGTGAATTCAGCTGTACCTGCCTCAAGGCTTTAATGAGCCACATACATGATGTCAACTATTTTGGCAATGGAGCTAAGGAATTAATTTAGATAACAGCAAAGGCTATGTCTGCTGCATCATCCTCACACCTCACACCTGCCTTCTCCCCTGTATTTTGAACCACATAGACCATAGATTGCCCAGGGTAGCAGGAATGCAGGAAGCCAGCTAGCCAGGTAGTCATTGGGGCATCAGCTAAGCTTGGAAGCTGGTCTGCTGCATCACCATGAGCTGCACCTATTTCAGAGCAGCCTTGGACATCATGCTGGAGCCCTGAGCTGCAGCAGAGCTGTGCTCTGGATGGCTCTTGCAAGCTTCCAGTAAAAAGCATTTGCTTCCAGTTGGGAGGTGAGGATGGTGAAGATGCTCAGCAGTTCCTTCATATCTCTACATAGGGAAGACATTCCCTACACAACAGCCTCCAAGGATCTTCCTGCATCCTGAAGTTTTACACTTCACCAAGAACTTGCAGGTGCTAAATTAAGACCTGCTAGAGAACAGGGCATGACCTTTGCCAGACAGGGTGTCTCAGATATTGAAAATTATTCCAACTGCTGACAAAAGGCAGGGACTTATCTGCCTTTAAGTAATGTAGCTCTTCTAGCAGCCAAGGAGGAAAAGCATACATGAAAAAGCAGGGGGAAAATGGAATCTAGCTTCTCACTTCCATTCTGCTACTGTTGTTGGGGAGTTTCAGCCCCATTAAGTCAGGATAGTCCAAGCACAACTCTATCCCAGCTCAGTGGGAAGCGCTTTCCAAGGGATGCCATGCAGCTCCTGTGCCTGCAGCAGAAGCAGGACCCCAGAGGCACCAAAGGGAGGAGCATGTTGGTACAAACACAGCAGGGACCCACTCAGACTTTCAAAATCCCACCCCAGCAGAGCCAAATCTGCTGGCAGGAGCTCCAGGAGAGCAGTACTACATTCATGGCAGCTCTGGTGGCCAGGTGGAATAATGACACAATCTTGCTGCATTTTCATCACCCATGTGCCCACAGCAACATCTGCTTGTTAATCCCTGTTGGAAATGCTGCTCACACGATAGCATCACTTCCTTAATTGAGCACGACTTCCCTTGCAGGAGGGTCAGAGCAATTACCTGGACAAAGCCCCACCATCTCCTGATACCCTTCACCCTGCTCCTGCATTTTTAGACACTTCCCATGTGCTGCCCAGACAGAAAAGCCATTTGCTAGAGCCAGCTGATAAGACATGAAGTGAACACTTAATCTGGCACTGGTATCTGAAGGATGAGGGAAGAGAGAAATGGCTTGTGCCACCTCAGCACAGATGCAAAGCTCAGTGGTTCCTCAAAATTCACATTTTAAGATCTCTCATCTGACCCCAGCCAGGGAGCAGCTGCAGCAAGAAGAAAAGGAGCAGAAGTAAACGAGCACAGTGGCTGGGGTGGAGGCAAAGAGGCTGCATTTAACTTTTACCTCAAGGTAAAGCAGGATTTTTGGTACTGTGAATTAGAGGTGCCATCTTACTGTTGATCCAAAACTCACTGTCGCTGGGACATCCTCTATCCTGCAGAGAACCTGCTTTGTCATTTGGCAGTGGGCAATAAAAAGAAGCATGAAAGAATCAGACTAAGCTCTTAAAAGCCGGCCAGCAGAGTTTTAAGTATTTGGGGTTTGGACAAGTTCATCACAACAAAGAAACACCTCTGCCTTCCTCATTCATTTTTAGAACAGGCAAATAAAAATAGACTTTCCAGAAGAGCCACAGACAGGGGAGAGATGGGGATGGAGCCACATGCCAGCTGCCAAGGAAGCTCACAGCCTCCAGCTCACAATTGTGCTGTGGACCTGCATGGCTCAGGCCATTCATGTCCCACCTTGGGGCAGGTTGGAGCCCTGGTTAAAATGTGGAAGAAATACACACACACATTCTTCTCAAGCAAGAGAAAAAAGTGGTTATCCCAGTCTGGGGGTATGACACCTACTGGTTTTCAATGGACAAGGAAAAAGACCAAGAGATGAACTCTGGCACCACCCACTATCCAGCAAGTTTTCAGTTGCTTTTTAGTTTGTTTGTTGGATGTTGCCCACAGCGTGGTTTTGCACCTGCACTGTAGGAAGTAGCAACAGCCCCAGGTGTGCACCCCCAGGCCAGTGGCATCCTGGTACTTGTGAGTCCACACATGAAGCAGGAGCTGGAGGCACCAAGAGCATTGGCTCTCTCCAGCCTTTCCAACCAGAGTGGGTACCTTTGTTTCTTGTAGGACTTGCATTGGGATGTGTCCTGCCACGTTGTGCCTCCTGTACCAGTTAGCTGAAGCCCTTGAATCTTTGGTTTCGTGCTCCTGAGCCCTTCAGTGTCAATGGTGTTGTGATGATGGTCCACCTCTGTGGCCCACCTCAAGCACAGAGACACCTGCTAAGGATGTTTGGTGCTTTGCTCCTGAAACGTTTGTGGCATTTTTTACCCAATCTTAACCCCAGTGTCACCTTAAAACCTTCTCAATCCAGAGCGCTCACCACAGCTGTTAAGCAGAAGATGGCAAAGCACGGGTGTGGAAGCCTTGGTCAGGACAAGATCTTGCTGGCAAGGACTACTCCTTCCAAATCAGAACCTTCCTCAGTGCTAAAACCCATTGGATTTTTGTAGCCTGCTCTCATAGTCTTCATCTCATCTCAGTCAGAGCTAATTGGCTGTTTTATCTTTATCCCTAGGTCAGGTTTTCCCCTCAACCATTTCTATGACTTCTTTTGGAGCTGTAAATGCATGAGTGATCCCTGGTTGAGAAGGGTTACTCAAAACCATCCCTGACCTCCCTTTCATGCCACTGGCAGAGCTGGCCAGCAGCACTTCAGCTTCTGGCAGACTCACTGTGCTGGCAAAAACAGGAAAAATGCAGGAATCCCAGTCTGGAGAGAGCCAGCAAAATCAGTAATCTATCACTTGGGATGCAAACCTACTGGGCAAGGCCTTTCCAGTTAAAGATGAAGAGGAGAGGCTGTTTGTGCCATGTCCTCCCTGTGCAAGCCTCCAGCTCCTGAATCTGCTGCTGGAGCATCCCCTGTAGCTCAATGTGGCCATGCAGTCAAGATCCCACATTATCTCCTTCTTGCAGCCCACAGCACTGTGCCTATTGCTGCAGCTCTACCACCATCACCCACAGTGATCCTTTCCTTCTTTGGCTTCTCTAGGGCCCTGGAAACATGCCATGTCCCACACTGCTTCCCAGCTGGGCCTGGGGGCACTAGGCCAACCAGGAGGAGCTCCAAGGATGCAGCAGCCCCTTGAGCATTACCCATTGCCCAACGGGGTCTGTGCCTGCGTGCTGTTCCTAGCCAGAGCACAGCTCTCCATCATTGCCACCAGGGACTGTGGCGGAACCTGCTGCTCCACAGACTGCAGGCAGCAGAGAAGAAAGATAAAGCTAAAGCTTCATTTTGATGAGATATTGGCATGCTAGCACTCATGCGACCCTCTTAGTTGAAGCTGGTTTTCTGTGCAGAAAACCCCAGACCAAACTCATCCAGCAAAATCCCCGAGTACAGAAAGAGTTGTCCCCATAAGAGGCTATTTGGCAGCATTGCTGTCTCAGGCCAGTTTGAGGGATTAAAACAAAAAGGCCCTTTTGCTGGTACAGAAGGTCTTCAGCGTTGGCTGTATTTTTCCTGGGATTAAACCACGCTGGGGAAAACATGCTTTTCCAACCTGCTGCTGGCTCTGGGCTGAGAGGGGATCCTTGTTAGATGGGTTTCCCGGCTAACCCCCTGCCCTCATAGCACTAATTTCCCCTGCCAGGCTGCCAAAGCACCACCAGCACTGGAGGGTGAGACGTGTCTGCACTGTGAGCCCTGTGGGAGCCTCCGAGCGAGGCGGGCTGCACTCCGGGTGCATCGCCGGCGCCCACCGGCCCCAGCAAAGGTGCTGCGGTTCTTGGTCTCCCCCCAGTGACCAGACACATATGACAAAGCAGAAGGTCTGGCTCATGCTGGGGATTTCCAGCCCCATGAGCAGAGCTCCTGGTGTATGATTACCAGGTAATTATACTAATCATTATTTCCCGGAATCCTCCCCATGAGCAAAGCCCTCTCGCTGGTGTGCAGGCTTGTATTGCCACTTTTGGAAACAAGACCCTATTTCTCCCATACACCAGCACTAGAAATGTATATATTCATTCATTAAGGAGCACTGACACCACTGTGGCAAATGACCTGTCAACAGATTTACAGCAGGAAGTAAGTCACTGCCTCCGAGCCTGTGCTCTTAATGTAATTAAAGTCCTCTGTTTGGAATTCGTTGTTAATTAATATTCATGCTCTGTTCCCCATCTGCCATTCCATGTTACTGGATTCTTCTGAGATTGATCAGAGGGATATTAAGGCAGCAAGCAGACAGAGAAAGAGGGGCTGCCTGGTGGGAAGGGATAGAATCAGCTTTTGGTAGAGGAGCAGAATTGCATCCAGGACCCCAACTGCTCTGGGAGGGAATGGCTGAAGCATCATTCTGGCTTGCTCTGTTGCTGAGGGCAAATAAAAGGGATGGTGAGAATGATGGATCGAAAGACACCACTGCCTGGCTCCTGGAGTCTCTCAGGGCTTGCTTCAGCCCTCAGAGGGAGCTGAGAAGCATCTCTGGAGCTGGGTGCCAAGGATGAGCTGGCAGCTGGTGCTTTGAGTGAAGCATAATTGAGATGAGTCCAATTGCTGGCCCTTGTGGTTTGGCCTGGGGAAGCAGCCAGGGCAGCCCAGCCCCAGGAACTAGACCCACAGCTCAGTTATTTGGGGGTGGAGGCTCAGAGGGAGTTCCCAATGAAGCCAAACTCACTTGGGCATATGAAAGGAAGACAGAGATGTGTGGGGTATCAATGGATGCCAAAATATTTTCCCAACCTAGTGCAGGGGATGTGAGGATATTTGCAGGGAAACAGGCCAGCTTCTCAGGGTGGGCACAGCCCTTGCTGTAGCAACACACCAGGTGCTTCTCTTACAGCAGGTCGTGGGCTGGCCCTGGCCCTGGATGGGCCCTGAGAGCTTGCCCCATCCCTGCACAGGCTGGAGGTGTCCTCCTATTTGATCTACGGCCACTGTAGCATTTCCACAAGTGCTCAGCATGGATCCCAACACAGTCAGACACCCATAGGAACAGCCACAACTCCTGTACCAAAACCACTGAAACCAGGCACACACCGTCCACTGCTCTGGGTGGGAAAGATGTTCCCATGTCACAGCCTGAGAGCCTAGAGGATGCCATCCCATTGAGCACATGGGCTGCTGTAAATGCAGTGCAGAGCAGCATGAAGAGGCCAGGCTGGAGACGTACTGGCCCTGGTAGTGGCCCTGTAACACCCCACTGCCCCATCTCCAGGTGCTGGAGGTATGTCCCTCATACTGACCCTTATCACCCCACCAACCCATACCAAGATGCTGGAGATGCCAGAGCTGGGCATCCTTTGAAATTAAGGGCACTTTATGCACTGCAAAGACTCCTGAAGACCCCTCCTGTTCCCAGGATAGCTGGGGGTCTGTGGTTGGTGCAGACAGGTAGGCAGCTGGAAGGCAGGTCTTGCAGTCAGCCTCTCTCAGCAAGAGGGCACTGCCCCTCTCCCTTTCCTGGGCACCTCTCTTCCCCAGGAAAGGTGTCACAGGGACAGGGTATCTCAGGATGGGTTCCCAAAGGACCAGAGGGACTGGGGCTCTCAGCCAAGCCCTGGGTGACAATGGCTCTGTTGCAGGAGCACTATATGTGGGGTTTCCTCTATTAACAAAGTCCCTTTTCAATGGGTTTTAGATCCTTAAACACAATCATAGGGCTTAAATTGGATATGCCCTGCTCTGAATAACCAAGTCCTCCTGGTACCTCCTGTTTATATATGAAAAGCAAAGTGATTTATTCATCTGCCTAAAGCATGGCTGCTCTTTGGGCATCCATCCATTATCCTTATCTATCTGTCCTAGCCAGGAGCTGAGCAATCCATCTTACCCACCCTAATGTATGCCAAAAGGTTCCGCGTGCTGCCGCGCTCCAAGAGGGCTCTGCTGGAGCAGACGATGCAGGGCTGGTTTTCAGCAGCGTTAATGCAATTCCATTGACGTCAACTGGAACCACTTGTTGTCACCCTCCCAGAAAATTAAAGCCTAGGATGGGCAGAACCAAGGTGGGCACTGAAGGGATTTGCAGTTGTAATCAGGACTGTATGTGCCACCAGGCTTGCCATGGAGTGCGTGGACCTTGTGGCCTCAGTGTGCAAAGAGCCCAGTTACCCAAGAGAACTTCTTGATTCTCCTGATTAAATTACATAAGGAGACCAGTGGTGTGGTCCTGGGGCATCATCTCCTCATCTGTGATGAAAAGATCACTCTGCTCCTGTGCCACATGGGTAACCAACAGTGGCAACCGTGCCCTGGCTCCCCACCATCCCTGCCTGGGATGTTGCAGAGGGGCTCGGGGGGTGTCTCAGATAATGCTGTTGCCCTCCTGCCTCATGGGGAAGAGAAGTTCCAAATCTTGTAGAAAGTGTAGCACCATGAGGATGTTACAGCCCTGAAAGTGCTGAAGGCCAGGTTGGACAGGGTTTGGAGCAACTGGATCTAGAGGAAAGCGTACCTGACATGGCAGGAACATTGTAACAAGATGGTCTTTAAAGGTCTCTTCAAAACCAAACCAGTCTGTGATTCTATGATCTATGGTCATCAGAAATTTGCTCATAAAATGTGTTGTTACTTCTCTTCTCATCTTTCCTCAGGGACAAAGAGTTGTGATAAGCTGAAGCTCCTTGTATGCAGCAGGCAATTGCCCAACAAGGAGAAGTGGGATTTGTGCTCTCTATCCCACTATCTGCTGCCATCCTGGGTTCTGTGGGGACTGTTCAATCCCATAGCCATGGATTGGGGAGTGCTGAGACTCAGTCATGCAGGAGACATGGAGGGTCTCCACCCAGCAGAAGACATGGCTCAGGGAGGGTGGCAATGGGGCTGCACACCATGTGGTGGGCACCTCTCAGTCAGTGGGTTGTGCGACCACTGCTGAAACTATAAACTAAGAAGAATAATTCTAGAAGCTTAAATAAGCTGCACAAGGCACAGTGTTCCTTTAAGGAAATCAGGAAGGGTTTGCAGCTCCCCATCAAGATGGTCCTCTCTCACCAAATTTCACCTTTTCAGGTGAAGCACAGAGTGAAAGAGTTTTCCCAAGGAAATTCAGGAAGAGTGTTTGGCCACAGGCCAACCAAATGGCTTTCTCATGTCTCCTCTCTTGGAAAAAACTGACCCAATTTGGCTGAAATCTTTCACAGAAATTCAGGTTGAGGCATATCCCTGGGAGACAGTTTCTGCCTAAATGTCTCTGTTTTGGCATTGTTCTAAGTAATGGGAAACACAGCCCCATAATGTGAACTATTGGGCAATCTCAGTAACAAGCAGCGTTATCTACCATGTCTACAATATAACAATTAATTTTCGTTAATTTACTCTCTCTGCCTTTGAAGAGGATTTCTAGACTGGGGGGCAGGGGAGATAGAGAAGACAAAAAAATAAAAGGAGAAGAAAGCAACGGAATTAGCCAACCACCTACAGACTTGAATAACTCTAGATGTGTGACAGCACCTGGCAGAGCAAGGAGAGGTGCTAAAGGCTGTGGATGGGCTCTGAACTCATCTAATAAACACGGAAAAGGTTCCTGCCACTGCCATCTCTGAGCAGGTTGGCTAATATAGGAGGAAGTTCCTGGATCATGGAGGACAAGCACAGCATGGTAGGAGTAGGGCAGCAGCACTTCCAAGAAACAGTCCTGGAAAGAGAAAATTAGGTATTTTCACAGTATTTGAGACCATTTTCATCTGTGCAGAGTGGGCAACCAATGCTCGTGTCGGGATTCTCCATTGCATTGGTGAATGTGGTTTGCAGCCTGCCTGAAAGCAGGACATTTTTGTAAAAGTGCTCATTTTGGATAGATTTCCAGCCTGAGGAATTAATGGTTTGGAATACCTAGAGAAGCTCTAGGCAAGCACCTAAAATTTGGTGAACCAAGGCAGACCCAGACCCTTCAGGCCAGTGCCTATAACTGAGTACCAGGCAGCACAACTTGTTTCCCCACTTCTGCAGTCAACTTGGCAGGTTGGAGGGGGCTGAAATGATGTCCCTGACCATGCACCTTCTTCAATGTCACCATGGTTGGATGGGACACAGGTACTGAGCACCACTGCTGCTGCACTCGTGAGCCACCAAGATGTTTTGAGCCACGTCTGGCTGTCTTCTGGAAATTCCTGGGTAGATTGTGCCAAAAGATCACCCAGGATCAACAAATTTAGGTTGCTGTAGTGTCAGATGACTGTCCACAAGCCAGCTTGATTTCATAGCCACTGTAAGAGCAGGGACAATAACCACACGCTTGGAGAGAAACCTACAAGCCAAAAAGGTGGTTTTGTGCAAAGAAACACCCTTCACCGAGCTTAAGTCAAGCAATGAAATATTCATAGGACACTAAAGCAGTGGGCTCCCTGGCTGCCTCCTTATGGGAATCCAATAATACCGGAGACAGCCTTAATTCAATATTCAAAAACCTCTTTCTCTTTCCCTCTCTTTCCATCTCCTCGATGTCTCTTTGGGTTCAGAGATCTTTCGGAAACCTCAGCTTTATATGCTGGATGCATTAGTGGAGAGAGAACGGTGGAGAGGAGGAATGCGGGGAGAAGGAGTGTGAGCACAAAGATGGGGATCACACGCAGGACAGCTGGGGATTTCTGGTCCCCAGGCAGCCTGAGGACGTTTGGCTGCAGGATCTGACCCAGCTCTTCCCAAAAGCATGGCTTTTTTGGGGCAAGGCCCACACCTGTGCTCCAACATGGCTGGTTAGGAGTCAGCCCTGGTCCAAGAGCTGTGTGACCGTGGTTGTGTGGTCCTGTGTTCCCACAGACAGACTCACTGCAAAACAGGATGCCTGGCTCAGATGAAGTGGATGTCAGCAGGGCTGAGACCATTTTTGGTTCGGCTCCTATTCTGCAAAAAGAATTCACTGAAAAGGGAGCCTTTGTCCACCAGCATAGACTGAAAATTGGGATAGTTGGGCCCAGGTGCTCACAAGGATAAAGCCTTGAAAACGCAATGACGTGTCTACTGTGCCCACGGACAGTCAACACATCCAGGGTGAGGACCTGGATGCTGTCAGGGCTTGAATGAGCCATTTAGATGCTTCCCAGTTGTTGCTGATGCTACAGCTCTCGATCCCTGACCTGGAAGAGCAATTCTGATGTCCTCTTCCTCATTTCAAAAGGAGGCAGAGGTCATGTTTTGGGTGGAATTGCACTGAGCTAACCTCCAGAAGTCAATCCTGACATACAGCTACTCCAGGCCAGGAGATGGGCACTGTTTCATGCTGCCACTGGGTGGGAGGGAGCTGTAGCTCTACTGGTAGGACTTTTCTTCCAGTATGGGAAGGGACAATACCCAGGGTTGCAACCAAAGCAGCTCCAGCCACTGAGGGTCCAGGGAATTGCTTGCTGCCCCCCCATACAAAAATAGGGGCAACAAGGATATGAGCATGGACATGGCTTTCCACACCATTCATGGACACCATGGGTGCTGGATGCTGTAGATGCTGAAGCTTCACACACCTCAGACAAATTCAGGGAAGAAAGTCCCCCATTTGTCATCCGTAGCTTTGAAAGACAATGCTCTATACATGTTGCAGCAAAGTGAAGATTTAGAAGAGCAATAGCTTTCCAAGCACTTAGCGCAGTATTCCCCCCCATTTCCCACCCTGCCCGGAATTCTTTCCCAGAGAGTATTTAAAATCCAATTATTAACTCCACAATGAACTGGTTATTTGGTTTCTTCTGGCATCTCCCAGTCACGAATGCCCTCAAGCAGATCAGTTTCAACCTTTGGAAAACCTTTCTATTAGCATTTGATCTTGTCAAGCTCTTTTTATAGCCACTCTTAAAGCTAAGTGGGAGCCACTAGAAGGTTACCTGCCATGCTGGAGCATGCAGACAGAGGCCAGATAGCAGGAACAGGATACAGTCCCCATGCAGGAGGCTCCAGAGCACCAATGATGGTACAAACAATTCACAAAAATTGTGAGAAATTAACGAAAGTCAGGTCCATGCTCACGTGATGAGGTGAGGATGGAGAGTTCCATACTGCCCTGAGCTGCTTCCCATCTCCAAGGCAGAGCAGGAGCCCCTTGGGGAAAAGAAAGGCGCTCATCCTGCTGGTACCATCACCCTGGTCTGGGGGCATGCCACAAAAGGAGAATGTGAGCAGGATGCCTGCAAGTCCTTTCATACATTCTTCAAGGGCCTGGCACTAGTGGGGCCCCAGCCAAACTACATCAGGTGCCTGACATGCTGTCTCCCCTTACTGTGTTTTCCATGGCAGAAAAGAGATTTCTTTTTCTTCCTTGTTCTAGCATCTCCAGACCTGATGCTGATCATGCAAACACAGTGCAGACACTCTTTCTCCTTACTGGTCTTTTATAGATTCTGGTTCCAGCTACCCTTGCAATTATTTTAAGACTTTCTGCAAAGAACCAGTCCCACAGATTATTGCTTTGGAGCCCATTTCCCTGGACATTTGGAGCCAGTGCAGGTCTCCTGATGGGATCTCAGGAAGCTTTGTCCCTTGACTTTTTACTGGTTATCCAGCTGCATCCAAGCCCTGTCACCCCATAACACTTCCTGCCCCATCTGCCAATACCTTGGGGCCACCCTCTCCCCTTTGTGACTTTAAGCCAGGTGAAACAGCTGGACTATATCTCCTAAGGGGAATGGGAACTTTCTGCTTCTGGAACACTTGGCACTGCCTGGCATCACCTGGTCCATGAAGAGGAGCAAAGGTACAGTGCACCCAAAGGAAGCTCCCGAAAGGCACTGCTGATTCACTGTCAAACAGGAATTTGATAATGTCAGGCTCTAACTCTTTCCTGTCTGATGTAGAATCTTGGATACAGCATGGCAAACCACAACCCTAACACAGATACAGCTGTAATGCCATAGAATTGTTGTGTGTCTAGGCTGGAGAGGTGAGGCAGGTGTTTTATCCCATGGCAACGTGTCCCTGGAGTAGGTATTTACCTACTTGAAAACTAGTTGATTTGTGGTGAACAGAGATGACAATGCTTGGCTTTCTCCAGGTTTTGAGTCTTACACTTTAACTCTCAGTTTCGGAGGTCCAAACCAGGCTTTTTCCAGTATATGTGGTATTGTTCCATGATGACTCTTGTGAACACCAGGATATAGTTGACGAATCTTGCAGACTACACTGGGAACAGAAAGCAGAGACATGCACCGATGCTTCAGGTGGGAAAGTAAGGTAAAAAGAACATCCAAACAAGGTTACATGGGAGATGTGTGGCAGAACAGGGACAGGATATGGGGTCTACAACCCCCTCATCTTGATCCACTTCTTCTCAAAGACAGCTTGAAAATCCTGATGCTCCCTCTTTGCCTTGGGCTGCTGATGGGTGAAGGACAAGCTCTGCCCCGTGCAGCAATGGGTGCTGGGGTATCCCCACAATCCCACCTGCTCCCAGCTTCTCTGTTGATGAACCTCCTGAGGGGCCACCCACAGACCCATAAGCCTTCCAAGAAGACCTCTGCGAGGAATAATGCATCTGATAGATGTTGCCTGCCTGTGTGAATCATCTGCCAGTAGGTCACGAATTACTCAGATGTGTCTGTTATCCCGAATTATTCCCTGATTCACGTGGCAGCTTACGCAGGAGTTCCTTGATTAGACTGATCAATATCGAATGCCCTGGCTTGCTGGCCTGACATTCTCATCCATGAAAGCCTCCAGGCCATAAACCATTCTTATCCAAAATCTTGACCTCATGTTAATTTTATCACCGTTGACGTTAACGGAGGTTAGTTAGGCTTGAGCACGCACTGGAAGTTAAGCTTTCCTGTACCAGGGCCTCCATGCATTTCCCAGCCCTGACTGATGACCTGAATTCAAGGATGTCTTTTCCCTGGCTTCGACAGGCTTCAGCTTGGCACACGCATAATTCCTGGAATCAGTTCTCCACCACTGATGATGAATCAATCATTTGCTTTCTGAACGTGTTCCACAGAATTCCCTCAGCCTTCAACATGCTGGCAGGCTTTCCCACCACAAAATTAGTTGGCTCTACAGCTTTTGGGATAGTGAGCACCCCATGTATGCTTCCTGTCTGGAAGCAAATGGATTTAAACATTTGAACTTTTGTGGGATGAACTTTTTCAGCAAGCCTCAGACTTGGTGAGAGCCAGACTCAACAAAAAAGCGTTGGTGGGCAGAGGGTGGTTGAAGAGAAGGAATGGTGCATAGGGTTGGTGTGTTGACATCAGTCAGCCTGATGCAGATTAGAGAGGGCTTTTACAGGTTCAGTAGAGCCCTCACCTCACCTGAGTGGTTTGATGGAGAAGCTCTGTGATGCTCAAGTTGAACACACCTCACATACCTGTAAGATTGGTTGGTTTGCTTTGTTGTGTAAAACCAGAAAATCATCCAGGCTCTCTCTCTGGTGAGTGAAAAGACAAACTATAGTTCAGCAGCTGATTTATCCCAGGTATTTGGGACAATTGGCACAGATGGGATGGATAACTCTCACATAGCTGCTCATTCAGTTCTTTGGTCACTGAGGGACACTGGACAATAGCTTTTGCTGCAATAACTAGCTTTGGATGGCTGAAGCTAGATAAAATGAATCCTACCTCTTGGTGCCCACCTGCACCTCTGCAGATCTCTCCCACTGTCTGAGCATCCCATTCTCCAAGGTCCACTTCCACACATTATCGCCCACAGCTGCTGCATGAGGAAGGCTGCACCTTCACAGCCAGCAGTGGGAAAGGAATGGGCAGGGCACCCCAGTTCACAGGGCAAACCTTATTTGGCTTTTCCCATAGAGGATCCTTTTGCCAGGAACAGGGACTTCCCACAATATCTCCTTGTTCTTCACTAATTTTACTGGCAGAAAGCTGTTTCATCCATTTTTCATAATTCTTTTGCTGCAGTTTAAACCAATCACTTCTCGCCTTTTTCTCAAGAGACATTTTTTTTTTCCTTTTGGGGTGGTTTTTGACATATTCGGAACCTGTTTCTACACTCTCTCCTCAGTCTTCTCTGCTCCTGTAAACTGCCTCAGCTCCTTGGTCTTCCCATGCTGGCTAGTTTTTCCACACTCACACAGTAAGTTTCCAGTATTTGTGAGGCCACTGAAAACCAAGATTCATCCATCTCCACAAGCTGATTGTCAGCATCCAAGAGAAGAGCCCAAAGTCAGACTGAGAGCAGCCTCACAGAGAAGGACTTGGGGATACCAGTGGGTGATGTGCACTCACAGCCTCCCCTCTGAGGAAAGGCTGAGAGAATTGGGCTTGCTCAGCCTGACAAACTCCAGGGAGACCTTATTGCAACTTTTCAATATCTAAAGGAGATTTAAAGGAAAATGGAGACTTTTACCAGACCATGTCATAATTCGACAAGGGGGAATGGCTTCCAACTGACAGAGGGCAGGTTTGGTTAGATATTAGCAAGAAATTCTTAACTATGAGGGTGATGAGTCCCTGACACAGGTTGCCCAGAAAAGCCATGAATTTAATGCCCCATCCCTGGAAGTGTTCAAGGCCAGGCTGGATGGGGCTTGGAGCAATCCAGTTTAAGGTGTCTCTGCCTATAGCAAGGGTTTGGAAAGAGATGATCTTTAAGGTCCCTTCCAACCTAACCATTCTGTGATCCTCAGACCATGATTTGGACTTTAGGAAAGTGTCCCTGCTTTCCTAAAGACACACAACTCCAAAGCCTGGTAGGGAAGTTAAATGGGGCAGGGGATCCCCAGCATCTCTGGAAATCACATCACACCAGCTTGAGTGCCAAAAACAGGGCTGGGGGAAGCTGAAGTCTGAACATTGGCCCAGTGTGTGGGTGCTTATGTATTGGCATAATAGAGAACACATTTCCAAAACTGAATAAATCTCTTTTTTTTGCCAATAAGTTTAATTGTTGAACACTGCCTCTCTTCAAATTATTCACGAACAGATGACAACCTTCTCTAATCATTAGTCCTAATTATTCACTCCATCTCTCCTACAATAACATGCAGGCAGCAGATTGACAGTAAACAGCTCCATGCAATTATTTTGCTTAGTGAAGTTTGAAACAGAAGCAGTGCCAGGTATTTCTGATGGGGCACAGATTGCATGGCACATCCCTGCCTACCCACCACGTGGCTATGAAATCGTAGAACCACATTTCTGGTGTGAATGCCCCCATTTGCAAAAGGAACATGTGCCAAAAAGCTGCTGGTTCCCAGGCTCAAAGGCATTTGTTTGAATATCATTGAACAGTGAACACAAAGAAGGACCAAAGCAAATATATTTTACAGAACTCAATAAATCACCAGCCTCAACTTCGCAGGAAACAGCTTTCTCTAGATCCACAGTGTATCTGTATATTGACAATGAGAAAATTTCCCACCTCAAACTAGGAGTGATTTATTGCAAGAGTACGTGCACAGTATCCAATATTTAATTAGCAGGATGTCAATTAGCTACATCACATTGGTTTCCTCCATTCACACCATGATTTAAACATAATAAGGCACCTGAGCTGTATTTGCAACCCTGTGCCTTTCTTTCCTTGTTACCCGGACAAGGATGCTGGACAACACCACAGCATCAGTAAGTTCCTTAAAGCTTAATGGTTTTAGGGGCATTTGAGGTTGTAGCCCTAGATTTCACCTTTAGCAGGAAATAGAAATAGGAATCTCCTTTATGCACAGAGACCTAAATTTAAAGCCTTAAGCCAGGCAAAAATTGACTGCTCCCAAGCATGCACTCATCCCCTGGAAGCGGCAGCTGCGGCATTAACTCAGGACAAAAATCTCTGCAAGAGGAATCGTATTGACTTCTGATGGGGAGAGCTCCTGTCTTGGTTTTAAATTCACTCAAGATGCAGAGTTTATTCAATTATCAGCTGTCTTTAAACTGGAATGTGGCTTCACTCCAAATATCAGCTGGGCAGGGGAGATGATGACAACCAGATTAACCCTTTGTTTACCTTCCAGCTAGACTGAGGGTGGGCAGCAGGATGGCACTGAGCAATCTGGCATACATCCACCATGCATCTCCAAGGTTAAAGCTTTTGGCTCGGTCCCTCACACACAGAAAGGGATTTGACACTGGCTATGCCTAGGAAGACAGGTGGAAAAAAAATCCATGTGGTGTGGCACCCAATGGGAGGATGCTCTGTTCACAAGCCCCTTTTTGTAAGGAGACCCCATGCAGTACAAAGGACTCTCTGTCCTCAGGGGAGACCCAGGGCTGTAAAAACAAAGAGAGACACCGGGAAAGCGTCTGGTTCATTATTCCCCTCTGAAAACCCCTCCAGCTTTTTAAAGGAAGTCTCTGGCTATGAGGGGGGTGTGGATTAAGACTGAGACTCATTGGAAGAGGCAAAAGGGAGAGCTGGCAAGATTTAAATCCTCCCCAAATGTCTTGGGAAGCATGGAGGGTTTTGGGCTGGCAGCCGGGCCTGCATGCCAGCAGATGGGGCTCCTGGGAGAGGTCAGAGAAGCAGCAGTATAGAACACTTTGCTCCTCGAGGATGCATTGGAGGGGCACCATTCCCACAGAGGTTACTTTAGTGCCACTGGTTTTGCTGAGACTGTTGAGCCATGCTCACTGGTAGCTCTGGAGAGCAGCAAGAAGCTGGATAGAAAGCAAGCACCAACCAGTTGAGTTTTTTGAGTGCTGCTCAAAGTGTATATTCAGCCATAAATACAAATTCTGCTGGAGCAGAAAGCTTATACTCTATTTGGGATGTTAAGGCCCAGACCTGCTGGTTTCTGGGAATCTCTTGTGTGTTACACTGTGTGGTGATGAAATAGCAGGCCAGAGGCCTTACAAACTGAACCCTGACTTGAGCCAACAGAAGCTGTGAGAAAGCTGACAGCTCTTCATGAGAACAGAGGCCTGAGCAGTGAAAAACAACCTGTTTTCCTTGAGAAAAACTCTAGGACTGTGGAAAACAACCTGCTTTCCTTGAGAAAGAACTCTAGGACTGTGAAAAACACTAGCCACCTGTATAAACTGTTTTTACACCATTAGGTAGGAAAATGAAAACAATACGTCACAAACAATTCTCTCTGCACATACACGCCACGGGATTGAGTGACCAATCAATCCAGGGTAACAACTTGTTACTGATCAATTTGGGATAGACATGGGATGTTCTTTTAAAACTCTGTATAAAGACATGCCTGAATAACCAGGATCATCTTGTTTTTTGCTCCATAAAAAAGTGTGTCCTGCATCTTTCTTTAACGAGCACCACAGCGACACACTGCTCTGACTTGAAGCTTGCAGCACCACCCTTGCCTTTGGCTGCTGGCTGGGATGCTCCTGCAAAGCAAGATTTGCTCTCGAGGGAACCGGGGAGCAGACCCCTTCCCGGCAGCAGGCAGAGATGGGAAGCTGCATCTGTCCTCTGTGAGAAGGACGGTAAATGGCCTCTTGCCTTTATCATTACCTCGCAGAGAAGAGTCTGGGAAGCGGCAGGCTGCAATAACCGGGTACGGAGCATCTTCACCTGGGCTGAGTTTGCCCTCTGATGGCAAGCGCTGGTACTGAAAAGAAGCAGCTCTCAAAAGCTTGCCTTCTCTACTCCAGCTAATCGCCCCGATGCTAAAGCAGAATGTTAGAGTGCTGCTGCCATGAAGGCATCCTCAGCTCCTGGCCTGAGGTTTTTCCTGGTGAGGGCAGCTCCTGCTTGGCCATGACAGCCTAAATTGTGCCCTGCTTTACACAGGGCTGGGGAGCACAGGAGTGGCAGAGGCCAACTTAGGCAATGCAGGGATGCTACAGCAGCTCAAAGGGGGTAACAAGACCAGAGAAAGCTTTCTTTATGGACTAGTTTAAAAAAGAAGCAGAAAAACAAAGGAAAATAAACTCCTATGAAGACAAGCTGGGAGAACTGGGAGTGTTCAGCCTGAAGAAGAGAAGACTTCAGGAAGACCCTAGGGCTAAAGGGGTTCCAGGAGAACTGGAGAACAACCTGCCTCAGCCCTAAAACCTCCATCACGTTTCGTATTTATTACTATATTCTAAACCCCTAAACTCTTAAGTTTTCCACCCTGTAATATTACACACTTCTAACCAACTACACACTCTACTACAGCAACTGCCCCAGCTACAGCAGGGCACTCAGCAAAAAGAGTCCAGCCTGAGTACAGCAGGGGGGGCTGGATTCTGGTAACAGGGTCCACCAGCTCTCAGACACAGCAGAGGAGGTCTAGGCTCTCCACAGGTCCTAGGCCCATCCAGAGGCAGCAGCAGATGAGGCAGGACTGGAAACCAGCTACCAACAGCAGAGGCACCAGGTCTCACCCATTGAGAGGGTTAGGCATCATCACCCTACATCCTGAAGAGAGAAGTCCTGGAATTACCTTACATATAGTGCCTGGGCCAACTGCCAGAGGATGTGTTCGTGGAGGTCCCACATGAGGCTGCTCAAGGCTAGCAACACTTCTTGTGCTCGCAAGGTCCTGACACCTGGCATGATGTTGCCTCTCCTCTATTTCTCTGCTGAAAGAGAGAAGCTGTGGCTGCCCCAAGCCTGGGAGTGTTCAAGGCCAGACTAGATGGAGCTGGGAGCAACCTCGTCTAGTGGAAGGTGTCCCTGCCCATGAAAGGGGGACTGGATGATCATTAAAGCCCCCTCCAACACAAAACATTCAGTGGTTCTATGACTTTTGCCTTCCATAATAATAAAGGAGGGAGCTTTCAGAGATAGCAGCACGTGCTCATGTTCAAAGACCCAAATGCAGTCCACTAAATAGACTGGTTTCATACTGTAAGGGCATATAACTACATCAGTGCCATCATATTTTGTGGGAGAGAAATCAGCCTAGACAGAGACAGATACTAAATCATCCGTATTAAAATGATTATTAGTTAGACAAGAAGGTAATTAGGTCGTGGTTGTATTTGGACATGCTGTATTAGCTAAGTGGGAGTGACAAGAGGGGCTGAGTTTGGCCACGTTTGGGGAGTGTCAATGGGAGCAGGTAAGGAACAGCTGCACCTTGCCACTGCACTGCATGAGAACCAGAGAGCTTGGCAGAGCTTCAGCATCCCAAGATAGACCTGGGGTTGCACAAGCTGAGTCTGAGTCAAGCCTGTGTGTGTGTGAAAAACCACCTCTATCCACACTTATACTGAGCAGAGGGTTTAGTTAATATTTGCCCAGAAAACCTACTCCTAATAGGAGGTCAAACACTCCTGGAGCAAAAGGACGTGCCATAAGGGAACTTTCACTGTACCCCTGGACACATCCGATACAGTGTGGTGTCTAATAATAAGACAGTATCATCATTTTTTCCCATGTAAAGGGAAATTCACAATTTTGAGCAGTGAATCAGGTATTTCTGCTGCTGTAGGTCAGGCTCCTCTGTAGCTTTGCTTCAGCGCACACACATTAAAACAGCAGTTCCATGGACATTTCTCTTCAGGTCTCTGTAGAGCCTGGAAACTTTGAAGACAGTATTTCAGTATTACAGAAGACTCACCAAATTATTTTAACCTCATTTTAGTTCAATCAAGTGAAAATTTCTCTTCAGAAGACCAGAATGATGTAATTGTTTGCAGTGCAAAGGTGACACTTCTACCATACACCTCTTTTTTTTTTTTTTTGCTTTAAAAGATCTGACCTTTTCAAACACAGCAATAAATTTAAATATTTTATTTTTGCTGATTCTTGATTTCTGAAAGGAGTTAAACCATTTTTGCTTAAAATCCCTCTATCAGCTTGGAGCTAGCCTAAGGCTGAGGTATCAAATTCCATCTTGCAAGTAGCAAAGGTGTTGTTATAAAGCATTGAAAAAAAATCTTTAAGAACTCTGTATAATCTTAAATAGATGTCTCTAAGCATCCTCCCTCCTAGCACTACTTGTTTTTGCACTAGAAAAGAAATTTAGAAAACAACCAACCAGCTCAGTCCCCCACAGATCCTGCTCTTCTCATATCCCAAGCAGCCTGAGTTAACCTAAATTGTATATTTTAACAACAAAATAATCTTTCAGAGTCAATTTTCAGGTGGTGACCAGACACATACCTGAGTTTCTATATGACCAATTAGCTCCTATCCCTGTATTAAAGCATGGGCACTAAGTGCATCATGCTCCCTCCTCAAGGCTCTTTGCTGTGGAGGAGATGTCTGCTGTGGGCAGGGAGCACTGAGCTGTGTTCCTCCATCCCTCCAGATCCCCACGTCTCTGTGCCTGACTGCAGGAACTGAAATTCAGAGATGTGTCCTGGTTTCTCCCAGTAAACTGGGGAAGGAGGCACCTGATGGGTAGGAACTAGGTCTCCTGAATGGCTTTGCTGCAGGTTCACTCCAGAAGTTGCTGACAGCCTAATTTTCAGATTCATGGAGCATTAAGAATTCCCATTTGACTCTGTAACCAGGTGATGAATCTATCTATGCTTCATTTTTCTCAGCTATAAAATGGAAGAATAGGCACTTCTATCACCGACTAGCTGAGAGGTTAATGCAATGATTATTAATAAAGTTCCCTAATAACCTCTGGAGCAGCAAATCCCAAGCCAAGGTGGCAGTTCCTAGCAGGGTTTGCTAAGCTCCTGAATGGACTAACGGACCCAGTGGAAATTAGGTGGCAGCAGCAGGCTCAGAAACGGAAGTAGAAGCAATTTTCCTAATGAGCCATCAGCAAACCAGAACAGAGCCCGGAGCTTGGGAGGTGACTGTCACTTCCCCCAGATATGCAGCCCATGGATCACTCTGTGTGGAAGAAGTCTCAGTCTCCCTGCAAGATGATCCTTGCAGAGTATCCTTAGTGATTTCTGTGGCTGTGCTGCCACTGGACACCATAGCTGCAGCTGCTTGTTGCACAGGTAAGCATGAGCTGCAGCTGCAAATGTCACAAACTCAGGGGCTGTATTAAGTAGGGCTTATGTACCCAAAAGAGCAGAATCTTATACTGCTATTAAAGTTCATTCATCTATAGACAGTGGCTTCTCCTTCCCTTAATGCCATGGGTAGTGTGTCTTTGCACAGGATCAGAACTGATACTTTGCTGGCACGTTGTCAGTGACTGGTTTCAGAGGCTAAAAAATACAGAAAAGTAAGAGCAGATTCCTCCAGTCAGTCTTGTACATCTGTCAGAAATACCAATTTCTTTGTGTAAAATAACCACTAAGGTCATTTTACACTATTTTATAGTCACTAAGGACTATAGCTGGAGACAGCTTATCCCAAAGAAACCGATTTGCTTGCAGCCTAAGTTTCAGGCCACTCGGGAATAGGTGATACTTGCTTTCCGTGCTTGATCCCCACACCTTTGAAGGCAGACAGATGTATCTCCATTAAGACTAAGTGAGAAAACACAGGCAATCCTCTGAAAGCAAGACCTATGAAGAGTGTGCTACATGAGGGTGCAGGTGTCCCCCCACCAAGACTTTCTCCTCTGTCCTGAGCGCATCATGAGTTGTGCTTCAGTTCAGGATTCTGGCCTGCAGGCAATGCAAAGGCACACTGCTGACTGGAGGAGACAGAGAAACCTCTCACAGCTGATCTATCCTGTTTGACTCTTGTACCCTCACCACAGAGAGTAATCACAGGGTTGTTGATACCTGGACTAAATCAAACTAATCCTTAGAGCACATATTGTGCTAACAAGAACTAGAAGATAATTGACAAATCACTGTTCCAGACTTTTTCCATGTCCTTTTTCCTGATACAACACACAGGTACCTATCTCCAGTAAGTATCATCTCATCTTCCCTTAAACTGCATACATGGATTGTGGAACTGGTAATGCAAGGAAACCCCAGGAAAGAAGTGTCTCCAGGAGCCAGAGGCTACTCTGGATGTACCTGGGCAGTGAAAAGAAGGTATTCACTCAAGAGGGTCTCCAAGAGCTCATAATGGTATCCCAAAGATCAGGAACCAGGGAGATCTTCCCTAGGTATTGAAGTGCTGGGTGTCACACTCATTGCCAGGGCTGTGGGTGTAGGGGATGTTGTGAAGGCCAATTATGTATAGGCATAAGTGGTCATATATTTGATCTTTAACAGCTTTTGCCTGTGTCATTTTTTCCTCTCTGGAGCAGTCAGTAATGGCATCAGCAGGACTTTTCAAGGATCAGCCAGTATTTCAGTGTGAATCATGGAGTTGGGCTATTGCTAATACTACTGCTTGCTACTTCTGGAAGTCCATTGTAGGCACTCATCCATAAAGTTTTTGATCCCTCTGGAAGAGAAGGAAATGAGACTTCCCCTTCTCTTAGCAATACAAAATAAGATGCACACAGACACCAACAGCCAGGCTGAAAGAAAGTCTAAATAACAGCAATTCTCTTTTGCTTCCACTGAAAACAAGGGGAATCACTACCTCAAATCACTTCAATGACTTTATGGAGCTAGTCTTGAGACCTACCAGTCAGAAAGCTATTTACAGAAAGCAGGGGAACCCAATGGCTAAAAAAGAAAATCCAAACCCAAAAGAAAACACCAAAAAGATCCCCCAAAATGATATTAAAAATATTTTTAATAACAGCAACAAAGAGTTAAATCATGGGAGTGACTCTAATGGCAAATGTCAGCTTGTAAAGGTGAGACTGCTGACCTGGATCCCACAGGGACTCTAACTTTGAATTCCCTGGCTTTAATCGAATTCCTCAGAGACATTTTGGGTTCTGCTGACTGCCTTGGTGATTTTTCCCAACATGAGGGGTAAACAAACAAAGGCAAATACCCAACGGTATTCCAGCACCTCTGACAGGGGAGGTCAGGAGGAGCACTCCACAGCTCTACCCCTTCAGCTGCATCTCCAGGGTAAATCCAGAGCTGTGTTTTGCCGTGCTGCCTTTGGGACATTTGTCATCCCTGCCAGCCTGCTGCGTGCCTGGGAGGTCTCCTGACCAACACTGCCTACCTGAAGCACCTTTTTCTCTCTCTCAGACCAGTTTTACCAGCTTCCATACTGGTTTTACGGCTCACTCTGCTGTCCCTGCTGGGAGAAGGGATCTTTTTGGGCGTTTTCCCATACCTGGGTTTAGGATTACCCTCCTCAGGGAATGCCCTGGTGTTTCACCAGCTGCCTCCTCCACTCTAAACAAGTAAAGCTGACTGCAGACAATACAGTTACTCAATACAAAGGAGGCAATATGTTTCCATAGGCTGTTGAAAGAGAAATTAAAGGGAGCAGCAGATATCTCTCCACGGGACTTCTGGCCAAGCCAAGGAGTTAACAAGTGCTGTGTTTCATGAACTTTTCAGTTTGGCTTGCAAAAGGCTGGGTCTGGGGACAACATTTCTCATAACAAAACATCTTTGAGGCATCCTTAATCAACACTTTACTAATTAACTTGTGCAGAACCTGGTCTGCCCTTGCTCTGTAAAACTCAGGCCTGCTGTTGGGAAACAGGAACCCCACAGGCTGTGGTCCTCACCGTTGGGATTCCCACCCACCCAGGCAGCAGAGAGCTGGCTCAAACCTGGGAAAAGCTGTCCACTCATCACCAGAGATCTTTTACAGACTCATAGAATCATTTAGGTTGGAAAATACCTCCAAGATCATCTAGTGCAACCTGTGACTGATCACCACCTTGTCATGGAGACTAGAGCACTGAGTGCCATGTCCAGTCATTTCTTCAAAAGTTTCAGGGATGGGGACTCCACCACCTCCCTGGGCAGCCTGTTCTAGTGCTTAACAGCACTTTTTGTGAAGAAATTCTTCCTGTTGTCCAACCTGAACCTCCTCTGACCAGGGTGAGGCCATTTCCTCTTCTCCTGTCATTTGTTACCTGAGAGCAGAGCCTGATCCCCACCTGGCTACAACCTCCTGTCAGGGAGTTTTAGAGTGATAAAGTCCCCCCTGAGCCTCCTTTTCTTCAGCATGAGCCCCCACAGCTCCCTCAGCTGCTCCTCAGAGGACTCCAGCCCCTTTCCCAGCTGTGTTGCCCTTCTCTGGAGCCACTCCAGCCCCTCAGCAGAACTGGACAGAGCAGTTGAGGTGAGGCTGCTGTTGACCAGCACCCTCAGGTCCTCCTCCACTAGGCCACTCATCCTCCACTCTGTCACGCTCCCTGAGGTTGTTGTGACCCAAGTGCAGGACGGGGCACTTGTTGAACTTCACACAATTGATCTTGGTCCATGGATCCATTTCTTTGTGTGGGGCTGGCTGGCTGCCTTTTGGGGTATATATCTAAGGTACAACTACAGGTGAAGAATATCCTGTGAGAGACAGATCAGCCCTGCCCCTATCTATTTGTGGTGCTGGGGGCTCAGGGAGCGCAGAGAGTGTCTCTGAGTGACAGCCTGGCACATTTCCCTCTGAGGCCTGGCTACCTTGCCCTCAGTACTCCGAGGGAGATAACAGGCTCCATTAGGCCGGAAAAGATCCGTGAAGTCACCAAGTCCAACCTATGACCCAACACCACCTTGTCAACCAGACCACGGCACCAAGTACCACGTACTCTTTTCTTAAACACCTCCAAGGACAGTGACTCCACCACCTCCTTGGGCAGTCCATTCCAATACGTAATCACCCTTTATTGTGAAAAAATTCCTCCCTATGTCCAGCCTGAACCTCCCCTGGCACAGCTTGAGACTATGTCCAACTTATCGCTGGTTGCCTAGGAGTAGATCCCCACCCTCAACTGGCCACAACCTCTTGTCAGGTGGTCGTAGGGAGCGAGAAGGTCGCCCTGAGCCTCCTTTTCTCCAGGATGAGCCCTCCCAGCTCCCTCAGCCGCTCCACAACAGACTTGTGCTTCAGGATTATGCACCACTAGATGCAGCGTCAGTGGGAGCGGCTTGAGGCGCGGCTGGAAGCTCCTGTCCCGAACGCCGAGCCCCTGGCCGCAGCTGTGCGAGGAAAACCCCAGCCCCCAGCAGCCCCGGCTCCGGCCGCTCCGTGCGGGGAGCGCGGCCCCG